>JAWQFJ010001288.1:15000-61937 GCA_034096865.1 Theodoxus fluviatilis
CATAAGGGTCAAAGTGACCTTGACCTTGATGATATGTGCCCAAATGTGTCTCATGATGAATGTATAACATGTGTACTACAATCTTATGAAGTTTGGAAGAGTTATCTTCCATAGTTCAGGGTCAAGGTCACTTCAAAATATGTATACAATCCAACTTTGAAGAGCTCCTGTGATTTTGACCTTGAAGCAAGGTCAATCAAACTGGTATCAAAAGATAGGGATTACTTTGCCCTACATACTGTACATAGGTCAGGTATCCAATCTCAAAAACTTCAGAGAAAGTTGGTAAAATGTGAAAAATGGCTGATTTTTAACATTTAGGGCCCCTGCGACCTTGACCTTGAACCAAGGTCAAGTCACTGTGTATTTTTGTACCCCTTGTCATCCTACACCATCATGCCAAATTGGGTGTTGATAGACTTAATAGTCTAGAAAAATCCAACGTTAAAGTTTTTTACGGACGGCAGGACCGCCGGATGACCGGACGCCCAGACGCCCAGACGCCCAGACGCCCAGACGGACGACACAGGTGACCTAGTATGAAAGTATAACATGTGTACTACAATGTTGTGAAGTTTGGAAGAGTTAGCTTCCATAGTTCAGGGTCAAGGTCACTTCAAAATATGTATAAAATTCAACTTTAAAGACCTCCTGTGACCTTGACCTTGAAGCAAGGTCAATAAAACTGGTATCAAAAGATAGGGATTACTTTGCCCTATATACCATATATAGGTCAGGTATCCAATCTCAAAAACTTCAGAGAAAGTTGGGAAAATGTGAAAAATGGCTGTTTTTAGACAACATTTACAGCCCCTGCGACCTTGACCTTGAAGCAAGGTCAAGTCACTATGTATGTTTTTGTACGCCTTGTCATCCTACACCATCATGCCAAATTGGGTGTTGATAGACTTAATAGTCTCCAAGAAAAATCCAACGTTAAAGTTTTTTACAGACGCCCAGACGCCCGGACGCCCGGACGGACGAAAAGGGTGAGTACATAGACTCACTTTTGCTTCGCATGTGAGTCAAAAAACAAGTTTAGGGTTGGCAGAAAAAAGAGCAAGTTGGATTACCCTAATCAGAGCTTTTTTTCTCTTTGGCCTCATGACCACAAGATCACACATGCTCGAACAGCAGTTTTTTTAAATGTGTGTGCACAGACACATGTCTGTCCTATTTTGTCTTCATCTATCATCCTGCATGATAGTTGCTGGATAGGATGTCTACAGTCTTCTACCCACTGGAATGTTAGAATAGAAAGTTGGGGGAGGTGGGGGTGGTGGTGGTGGTTGGGGTGGTGGTGGTGATGGTTTTTTTGGTGGTGCTGGTGATAGTGGTAGTTGCAACAGTGGTGGTGTTGGAAGTGGTGATGGTAATGGTGATGGTTGTGGTAGTGGTGGTGATGGTGGTGGTGGTGCATGGTCATTCATGGTGGTGATGGTGGTGGTAGTAGTAGTGTAGGTGGTGGTGGTGGTAGTAGTAGTAGTGTAGGTGGTGGTGGTGGCGGTAGTAGTTGTGGTGGTGGCGATGGAGGTGGTGGTGGTGATGGTGGTGATGGTGGTAGTGGTGGTGGTTGGTGGTGGTGGTTGTTGTGGTAGTGGTGGTGGTGGTAGTTGTAAGGGTGAACGTGGTGGTGGTAGTTGTGGTTGTAATGGTGGTGGTGGTGGTGGTTGTAGTGGTGGTGGTGGTGCTAGTAGTATTGTGGTAGTGGTGGTGGTGGTGGTGGTGGTTGTAGTGGTGGTGGTTGTAGTGGTGGTGGTGGTGGTGGTAGTAGTATTGTGGTAGTGGTGGTGGTGGTAGTTGTGGTAGTGGTAGACATGGTGGTGGTTGTAGTAGTTGTGGTAGTGATGGTGGTGGTGGTGGTAGAGGTGGTGGTGTTGTGGTATTATTGGAAGAGGTGGTGGTGGCAGTGGTGGTGGTGGTAGTGGTGGTTGCAATGATGATGGTGATGGTAGACATGGTGGTGGCTGTAGAGGTGGTAGTGATGGTGGTGGTGGTGGTAGAGGTGGTGGTGTTGTGGTATTATTGGAAGAGGTGGTGGTGGCAGTGGTGGTGGTGGTAGTGATGGTGGTGGTTGCAATGATGATGGTGATGGTAGACATGGTGGTGGCTGTAGAGGTGGTAGTGGTTGAGGTGGTGGTGGTGGAGATGGTGGCGGTTGTGATGTTACTCCCACATACACTTCACTGGCTCCCCATCTCTCAGAGGATAGATTATAAACTTGCTACTTTGTGCTTCAAGGCCATGAACAACACTGCACCACACGCTCTTACAGAAATTCTTAGTCTACACGCCCTCCAGATCTCTACGCTCAGCTGCTGACTCTAGAATGCTCAAGGTCCCCCACCGTAATAAGAAAACTCAAGGACAGTGTGCCTTCTCCTATATCGGACCTGTAACCTGGAATAGTCTCCCTCTCTCAGTCTGTCATTCTGACACTGCCCCAGTTCAAAAGTGCTCTAAAGACCCACCTCTTCTAATCTGCCTTTCCCGCTGAGCTGCTTTGCCTTACTTGACCTGGCCGGCAAGTGCTGTGTATACTGTATAGTTTGTTCTATTTGTTCTATTGGATCTTAGTTTTTGTTTTTTGTTTATGTGTGTTATGTGTGAGTTTTTTGTGGGAATATGGTGTTGAGCGTTTGTATGAGTGTTGATTCTTTGGATTGTAAACGCCATGAGCTTGCCTGTCCAGGGAAGGTATGTGCTTATGAATAAACTATTATTATTATTAGTGGGAGAAGAGGTGGTGGTGGTGGTGGTAGTGGTGGTGGTGGTGATGGTGGTGATGGTGGTGGTGGCGGTGGTGGTGGTGGTGGTTGAAGTGGTGGTGATGGTTGAAATGGTGGTGGTGGTGGTTGAAGTGGTGGTGGTGGTGGTGGTGGTTGTGGGTGGCACTTGGTGGTGGTGGTGGAGATGGTGGTTGTTGTGCTAGTGGTGGTATATAGTGGAAGTTGTGATGATTGCAAGTAGTAGATGGCAGCAGAGGCAGCTGACTTAGTGATTGGGGGGTGGGGGACCGGGGAGGGGGGAGCCGCCTGACATGTTGGTAGTTTTAAGTGTGTGGCAGCAAATTGCACCTGCAGAAACCGATAGCTAGGATTCCACACACACAAATTATTGGAAACATTTCAACTATAGGATGATAGGATAGGGACGCTGAAATGAACACTACAAACAAATGTTCAAAAGTAAGCAAGTCACACACTACAAGTCGCGAGTACAGATGAATAGATCAGTCGATCTTTCGTAAACAGTGCATTATACATGCGCACGAACGTAATTCAAAGCTTTACATCAACAGATGTTACATTCATTCTCCTCCTGGACGTGAGATATTAATTACAAATATGCATGGAAGAAAAGTGTGTGGTTTTAATACGCGAAGGCGCCTGACACGGTTATTACACATGTTTCCTCATGATTTTCTCCGTCGACAAACTCATAAGACATATGAGTTTATTATGACATGTCATGATGTCTGAATATCGATCATCAATCGTCATGCAATCCAAGAGCACTCAAACTCGACATGTTTCCCAGACAAACGACATTCACACAGAGTTTTTCTACCACGTACCCCCATCTTGATAGGAAAGAGTGTGATTCGTGAGTAGAATGGTCCCTGGGAATGGAGCCTCTGGACACAAGACGTATCAGAACTGACTCCCGTACCCTCTAACCTAGAAATCCACCATCTTGTTTGTTGTCTAGCAACTAACGCTGCATCTCAGTTCACGCGAGAAGATTCGGCACCATGGGACGCAACTCTTGCGTACAACATGGCTTCCTAGACGTCGTGGTGAATACTCAAGTTCTCGATATCAAGCATTCGTCAATTATGCTTCCCAGAATGAAGTTAGTGACTGCTCGCTTAGTTATATAAATAATGCTCACCACTGACGTGGTTTTAAAGATTTAATATACATGCATATATAGTGACCGCATGCAGGGTGGTTCCATTTGGCTCGCAAATCATTTATGATTTATTGTCCTTGACTAGAATTTCGATTTTAAGATCGCTGCGCAACGAATAAACAGTTAATCAGTTTAAATCGTACCATCGATCAAGCAGACGGCGTTAACCTACGACAGGTCAGAAAGCTTTGATATTCGTTTTTGTGCCTCTTACTTTTAATTTTTACGATCCCGCATTCGATTCCGGTGGCGAGTTCCTTTTCCTTTTAGTGCCAGATGTATGCGAGTAATGTTCAACGACGTGGGGGAAGGCGGCGAAACAAAACCAAAATGGAAGCGAATCGAAGGAGACTGTTTGTGGCACTTCTATGATGTCACTACGAACTTACTGTAACAGGTGGACTGCGGGCGAGGCGTAATATAGAACTCAAGTAAAAGGCAGTGAATGAAGATTCGCTTTCGAGTTAGAATACAAGACGAGTTCAGGCGCAAGTTTCGACTAGAATAGTCTTCATCGTGCATAAAACAAAAGCACAACTTAGTTGAACAAGATAAAATATCAACAGAACGTGGAAGTTTTTATCCAGTTGGCCTCCACTGACGAAGTTGCATGTACATGTATCTATTGAAGATCCTTCTCCCCCTCCCCCCCCCCCCCCCCCCCCCCCTCTCCTCCTCCCCCCCTCTCCTCCTCCCCACCCCCCCTCCTCCCCACCCCCTCCTCCTCCTCCTCCCCCCCCCCCCCTCTCATCTTAGGGTAGTTATTAGCTTACTTCACTCTCTCTCAAGCATTTTTCAGGAACCTAACCACTTTTCATCCTCAGAGTCAGAGCCATGCAAAAACATCTTTGCTCAGATGATATCTTACTACACAGCTAAGTTGTGTTTTTGTCTGATGAAGACAATAGAGTAAAAAATGTATGCCTTATTCACCTTGTATTCCAAAGTGACTCTTCATTTACAGCCTTTTGTTTTGTTCTGTCACTACAAACTTACGTCATTGGTTTATATTTGTATTTAATTTGTATTCTTTCAATAAAATGAAAAATGAAATGACAGTACTGTCACTGAACCTCCTCCTCCTCCTCCTCCTCCTCCTCCTCCTCCTCCTCCTCCTCCTCCTCCTCCTCCTCCTCCTCCTCCTCCTCCTCCTCCTCCTCCTCCTCCTCCTCCTCCTCCTCCTCCTCCTTTCAAATTATTTAAATTCTTCTTTAAATTCTTTGAAAATTTTTCTCCTTCAAATTCACATTCTTTACATTTTTCTTCATCAAATTTGTCTAAAGTTGTAAAATTCTTTTTCTTCAAGTTCTTCAGATAATTTTTGAAACTCTTCAAGGTCTTTTTCTTTAAAATTTTCTTGTTTAAATTATTCTTCTTGAAATATTTTGTTGGAGACATCATGAATGGCCCAGTGAGATTCTGAATATGGGTGGAAATGTGAAAACACAGAGTAAAACCGTACCATTCCTGCTGAGAAAGAAGGACTGGCACCAAGCAACCTTTGATATGTGCAAGGTCTGTGGAAAAGAATACAGGCAAGGGAAGAAACTCTTTGTCTTGTGTTCTGGCATGATTGACATGTTAACAGTCCAGGCACCACGAAATACGGTGATGCTCCCAATCGACTTTGATTACATACCTTCCATGCTTTTTCTTTCATTCAGCAATTGATTACCAAGATACAGGTGCACTAC
The DNA here is from genome assembly GCA_034096865.1 of Theodoxus fluviatilis. Classification (NCBI taxonomy): domain Eukaryota; kingdom Metazoa; phylum Mollusca; class Gastropoda; order Cycloneritida; family Neritidae; genus Theodoxus; species Theodoxus fluviatilis. Next base: position 20,610 of record JAWQFJ010001288.1, read on the forward strand.
TCAAGGCCTGTTGTAATTGAGCGGAGCCTATCCCGGCTTTACTTTGGTATTGGTCTGATCTAACCAATCAGAATGCTAATCTACATAAGCTGCGTCAAGATTGGTTAGATAAGATTGCTAATACACTACAGCAAAGAAAGTGTAAGCATTGTTCAGTTGAAACAGGAAAGCAGAGATTGGCATCTTCTTGTGACCAACTTGCTTGCTTGAGTCGATTTGACCTTGAACTTATCTGACCTTGACCCAGCTGCCATTTTAAATACAGTGTCATATTAGCAGAACTGGCCTTGCATTGGGTGTGACATTGAACCAGCTGCCACGATGATTGTGTCAAAATATTTGTTCTTTTCTTTTCTTTTCTTTCCTTCAGGGGTGATCTGGTTGACTGAGTGGCCTTGAACTTGATTTGACCTTGACCTAGCTGACATGATGCGTGTGCTGAGTGGAATACTGCAGACCCTTCTGGGAATCGTGGTGGCACTGCTGTCTCCACTGCGGCGGGCCATCTGTAGGCGCCGGAAGAACTCTGCTTCAGACATTTCCGTCCCCATCCAGGGAGGGGTGGATTCTCACACCACCAGCATTGACATGTCTCAGTTCCAGGTGGCTCCCCCAATGGTGAGTGATGGACTACCCACCCATCCACCCCAACCTCCTCCCACCCACCCACTCCCACCCCACACCCACCCCAACCTCCACCCACCTCAACCTCCACCCACCCACTCACTCCCACCCCACCCCCAACCCAACCTCCACCCACCCCAACCTCCACCCACCCACCCACTCCCACCCCACCCCCACCCCAACCTCCACCCACCCCAACCTCCACCCACCCACTCCCACCCCACCCCCACCCCAACCTCCACCCACCCCAACCTCCACCCACCCATTCCCACCCCACCCCCACCCCAACCTCCACCCACCCCAACCTCCACCCACCCCCACCCGACGCTCCATCCCACCCCATTCCTCCCCAACCTCCTCCCACCCACCCACTCCCACCCCACCCCCACCCCAACCTCCACCCACCCCAACCTCCACCCACCCACCCACTCCCACCCCACCCCCAACCCAACCTCCACCCACCCCAACCTCCACCCACCCACCCACTCCCACCCCACCCCCACCCCAACCTCCACCCACCCCAACCTCCTCCCACCAACCCACTCCTACCCCACCCCCACCCCAACCTCCACCCAAACCTCCACCCACCCCGACCTCCACCCACCCACTCACTCCCACCCCATCCCCACCCCAACCTCCACCCACCCCAACCTCCACCCACCCCAACCTCCACCCACCCCAACCTCCACCCACCCACCCACTCCCATCCCACCCCCACCCCAACCTCCACCCACCCCCCACTCCCACCCCACCCCCACCCCAACCTCCACCCACCCCAACCTCCACCCATCCCAAACTGCACCCCCCACCCACCCCCAACCTCCACCCACCCCCCCACTCCCACCCCCTCCCCCACCCCATTCACCCCCCCAACCTCCACCCACCCCTACCCCCACCCACCCACTCCCACCCAACCCCCACCCCAACCTCCACCCACCCCAACCTCCACCCACCCCCACCCCATCCCCCTTCAACTTCCACCCCCCCCCCCCATCCCCCCACCCTCAACCTCCACCCCCCCCCCCCCCCCATCCCACACCAACCTCCACCCCACCCCCCACCAAACAGGGGTGTTTAAAATATTTATTGTTTAGGTTTTTTTTTAAATAATCATTGTTACAGTAACCCGGCCAACTTTTTTTTCTTCTGCCAACCATAAACCTTTTTTTGATAATGCAATATAAAAAGAAAGAAAAAGGAAGAAATGTTTGGTATCATCATCATCATCATCATCATCATCATCATCACCATCATCATCATCATCACCATCATCACCATCACCATCATCACCATCATCATCATCATCATCATCATCATCATCATCATCATCATCACCATCATCATCATCATTATCATCATCACCATCACCATCATCATCATCATCATCATCTTCATCATCATCACCATCATCACCATCACCATCATTATCATCACCATCATCATCATCATCATCATCATCATCATCATCATCATCATCATCACCATCATCATCATCATTATCATCATCACCATCACCATCATCATCATCATCATCATCAACATCATCATCATATTATTATTATTATTATTATTATTATTATTATTATTATTATTATTATTATTATTATTATTTTTGTTGTTGTCGGTGTTGTTATTATCTTCATCGTCATCATCATCATCATTATCATTAAGAATAAGTATTAGTTCAAACCGACCTACCGACCCTTTTATGTTGTTGCCTTGTTACCATAACCACAGGTCTTTTTGACTCACATGCGAAGCAAAAGTGAGTCTATGTACTCACCCGTTTCGTCCGTCCGGGCGTCCAGGCGTCGGGCGTCTGTAAAAAAAAGTAACGTTGGATTTTTTCTCGGAGACTATTGAGTCTATTAACACCAAATGTGGCATGATGGTGTATGATGACAAGGCCTAAAAAAACATACATAGTGACTTGACCTTGCTTCAAGGTCAAGGTCGCAGGGGCCATAAATGTTGTCTATAAAACAGCCATTTTTCACATTTTCTCAATTTTCTCTGAAGTTTTTTAGATTGGATACCTGACCTATACATGGTATATAGGGCAAAGTAATCCCTATCTTTTGATACCAGTTTGGTTGACCTTGCTTCAAGGTCAAGGTCACAGGAGCTCTTCAAAGTTGGATTGTATACATATTTTTTTCTTTTGGTCTTACATGTCACAAACACATCCATTAAAGACTGAAGTTGCTCTTGTTGCAAGCTGTTCAGGAGGTGCAGCGCTGTGAAGCTCTGCACAGCGCTGCACGTGTTTCACTCCTGAACAGCAATTTTGGTACATTATTCACTCAGTGCTGTGCATCACAGATACGAGGTGATTCACACAATTTTCAAAATGGCGTCTTTGATCCCACACTGGCCGTCGATGCGTAAAATAACCCTCAGAAACATCGTTTTGGGACTGGAACTGGCTTTCTTTGCCCCAAGCGCTCTGTAAGCGCGAGTAATGGCAAGTAAGGATGACACACACACAGTAGTGGACTTTATTTATGCAGAATACATTTAAACGTGCATAAATGATGTCTGTGGCAAAGAAAACCCTTTCTTAGCGTCTAGCAACACAACATGCGGTGCAGAAGATTTACCTCCCTTTTAACAAGTGAAGCGCTACACTACATCTGTAGGTGTTCACAAGAGGCAAAGAGCGCTCAATTGCCAACATGAAGCGCTCTTGCAGCGCTTCGTACTCCTGAACAAGCCTTATATGACATTGACAGGAAGTCTTGTGTTGTGTTATCACGTAACAAGAAAGATGGCTTACATTGCAGCAGATGATGTGACAGTTACAATCAAGTCATGGAGCTGAGGAAATAAGTATTGAAGTTGGAAACACTAGCAACGAAGTGCTTTACTTTATTTATTTCTTTTTTTGCTAGCCCATCAGGCAAGTAACTCTGCAGATTTATCTAGCTTGAGTGGATTTGAACACTCCTGCCTTGAAAAAATCAATACCCATAGACATGAGGGAAGAGAAAAAGCAGTGATAGTTACAGCAGTAGTAGAAGTAGTAGTAGTTAGTAGTAGTTAATAGTAGTAGTTAGTAGTAGTAAATAGTAGTAGTTAGTAGTAAATAGTAGTAGCAGTAGTAGTGTATCAGCACCCCCCAAATAAAGTTTTGGTTACTGTAACATGGCAGAAAAAAGGGGGTTGGTAGGTCAGCTTGAACTTTGTGTGTGTGTGTGTATATATATCTTTAATAGAAACATAACTCAAGTTTCTCTTTCTGTGGGAACAATTTTAACATGTAAATAGTGGACGAGTGCTGATAGGGCAGGGAAGATGGGACAGCCTGCAGTTCTCTTTTTTACACAAACACCCCACCACCCCCACCCCCAGCCCCTCCCTTTTTTCCCCCCCTCGATTAAACAAAAAGTTTAAGGTCTGCCAAAAACAAAAAGCCAGTGAGGTCACTGTGTAACCTAATTAATTTTTGACTCACATGCGAAGCAAAAGTGAGTCTATGTACTGAGCCGTGTCGTCCGTCCGTCCGGGCGTCCGGGCGTCCGTCCGTCCGGGCGTCCGTAAAAAACTTAAACGTTGGATTTTTCTCGGAGACTATTAAGTCTATCAACACCAAATGTGGCATGATGGTGTATGATGACAAGGCCTCAAAAAACATACATAGTGACTTGACCTTGCTTCAAGGTCAAGGTCACAGGAGCCATAAATGTGGTCTCAAAAACAGTCAATTTTCACATTTTCCCAATTTTCTCCCACGTTATATAGAATGGCGACCTTAGCTACAAGTGGTATATAGGTCAAAGCAAGCCCTATCTTTTGATACCAGTTTGGTTGACCTTGCTTCAAGGTCAAGGTCACAGGAGCTCTTCAAAGTTGGATTGTATACATATTTTGAAGTGACCTTGACCCTGAACTATGGAAGATAACTGTTTCAAACTTAATAATTATGTGGGGCACATGTTATACTTTCATCATGAGACACATTTGTTCACATATCATCAAGGTCAAGGTCACTTTCACCCTTATGAAATGTGACCAAAATGAGGTAGTGAACCACTAAAAGTGACTATATCTCATGGTAGAAAGTGCCAATAAGCACCATTGTGCTTCCTATGTCTTGAATTAACAGCTCTGTGTTGCATGACCTTGGATGACCTTGACCTTGGGTCAAGGTCACATGTATTTTGGTAGGAAAAATGTGTAAAGCATTTCTTTGTGTATGATGTCATTGGTAGGTTTAGTTGTTTGACCTTGACCTTGAAGGTCACCTGAAGGTCAAGGTCATATAAAGGTCATGGTCAAGCATGTGAGTCGTATGGGCTTTGCCCTTCTTGTTACAAATTGTGTAGAGAGGCAGCGTGGGTGTATTCTAACCCCCATTCCATCCCAGCCCCCTGTGGTTGGCGGGTGAGAATAGACTCACTGCGTCTCCCTGCACGATTCGTAAGAAGTGAATGAATAGGGACACCAAAACTTGACTTTTTCTTACTTTTACTTAAATAGGTTATTGCGAGAAACGACCTAACATGGCCTTCAAAAGCTGATGGGTGTCACAGCTTTTGAACGCTGGAGAAAATTGGTGTCACCAATATGTCAGAACCTAGTCTTTGGGGTCACCAGATGTCACAACCGTCTTGGGGTTGCTTGATGTTACAACCGTTATATTTCTCTCTCAGATTCAGCCAAAGAAAAATAAACAGTTGTTAACAATATAATTATTTAATTATACAAAACATGAATCTTTGTAGTTCAATTAATCTCTGGCGATTTCAATCGCACTACCAAAAACAGACAAAAATCTCTGGCGACTTCAATCGCCCTGCCAAACAGACAAAATCTCTGGCGACTTCAATCGCCCTACCAAAAACAGACAATTCTCTGGCGATTTCAATCGCACTACCAAAACAGACACGGCCGGACAAGACGAACACACAAACACACACAAAAACCCACAGGGGATAGCGTCTCTCTCTCTCTCTCTCTCTCTNNNTCCATCCATCCATCCATCCATCCATCCATCCATCCATCCATCCATCCATCAGCCTCCAACCCACAGGGGAGCAGAACTAGTTACAGTAACAGTAGTGATGGCTGGTTCCTCGGATTTGTCCCCCTGTGGGTTAGGAGTAAGGATTGACCCACAGTGTCTCCCTACGTGTTTCATGAGAGGGGAATAACAAGGGAAAATATGACTTGACTGTATTGTAATAAGTTGTAGTGATTTCATGATTAATGTCATTATATGGCCTACAAAATCTGATGGGCCATAAAACTTCATTTATTCATTCATTCATTCATTCATTCATTCATCCATTCATTCATCCATTCATTTATTCATCAGAGTAACTCACCCGCATCTTGATTCTCTTGATGGGGAACTTCATGGTTAGTAGTATTCTTGACTGGATCATCTCTGCTTTCCAGTTGACAGGCTGTGTTCTATTTTCATCTTGCAGCAACCCGAGCCAGAGATGGCATCATGGGATACGTGGGGATCTGAGGAGCTGTCCCGGGGCAACCACGCCGGAATGCCAGAGGAAGACATGGAGCCGGAACCCAACTACTTCCGTGACATGGAGCCTGAGTACCAACGAGCCAAGAAGGTCTCACTCCTGCAGTGTTGTCCTCTGCTTTCTGATCATTGTGGTCATGTACGAGGGGGTATCAAAAAGTTCCAAGACTAGTTATGTTAAAAAAAAACTTTTATATTTACCTAAGCCTTAACATCATCTCCTTCGAAATAGTCACATTGCGCAGCAATACACCTGTCCCAGCGTTCCTGCCAATTTGGGAATCCATCCTGGAATTCATTTTCCGTAAGCTAGCCGAGAACCCTCTGCGATTCACTCTAGATATCAGCAACAATGTTCAAATGGCGACTGTTGAGCTGCATTTTCAGCGCGGGGTAGAGATGGAAGTCCGCAGATGCTAAATCTGGAGAATAGAGTGGATGCGGAAGCAATACAATGTGGTTTTTGGTGAACTCGCGAGTGAGGAGAGCCCGGTAACAGCATGCATTGTCGTCGTGAAGAATCCAGTTCTTCGCGCTCCACAGAACCAGTCATCTTCCAGGGACGCTCTTCCGCTTTTGAAGCGCCCGTGCCACTCGGAACATTTCGTACGACCCATTGCCTCGTCGCCGTAAGCTTGCTCAAGCTTGCTCAATGTCTCTGAAGCAGACTTCCCAAGTTTAACGCAAAATTTCACGTTGGCTCTTTGTTCCAACTTCCTGTTCATGAGAAAATTGCAGGTTTCAGCTTACACGTGATCACAAAAACACAAATTTCACAACTTGCTAAGTGAACACAGTGATGTCACTCGGCACACTGGTGCATGAAGGTCGCTGCTAGCTCTCACTCTGCAAGCAATCATGTGCTGCCGTCTGTTGCCACGATACAGAACTAGACTGGAAACGTTTTGATACCACCTCATATGCGGAAGCTGGTGTTGGACTCGGAGAAGATGGAAAAAAATTACCAAAGTGAACTTCTGTCTGTCTTGAGGTTTATTTCACACAAGGTTTCAGAGCTTGAAAGCTCTTTTGTCAGGAGAGTGACAAGACAGCTATTCAATATGTATAGAACTGTTTCCCCAGCTTGTCTCATCGCTCACCTGATGAAGTAAGTTCCAAGCTCAGAAATCTTGTGTGAATTAAACCTCATGTTGAACAAACTTCCTCTTTGGTCATGTTTCAAATCTTCCGATCATTGTGGTTTTGGTAACCTGATCAACCCTAACTTTTTTTTTCCTTTGTGGCAAAAAAAAAGAAGAAAGAGTTTGAAGATAACCAACTAACTGCATGCTGTACCATCTTCACTGCCCAATGACCTCTTGGGGAATCTACTATTTCAGTTTTAAAAAAGCATTTTCGATGAATGGAAAAAAAGTCCTCCTCCTCCTCCTCCTCCTCCTCCTCCTCCTCCTCCTCCTCCTCCTCCTCTCCTCCTCCTCCTCCTCCTCCTCTCCTCCTCCTCCCTCCTCCTCCTCCTCCTCCTCGCTCCTCTCCTCCTCCTCTCCTCCCTCCTCCCTCTCCCTCCTCCTCCTCCCTCTCCCTCCTCTCTCCCTCCTCCCTCCTCCCTCCTCCCTCCTCCCTCCTCCTCCTCCACCGCCTCCTCCTCCTCTTCCTCTTCCTCTTCCTCCTCCTCTTCCTCTTCCTCTTCCTCCTCCTCCTCCTCCCCTCCTCCTCCTCCTCCTCCTCCTCCTCCTCCTCCTCCTCCTCCTCCTCCTCCTCCTCCATCCTTCACCTCCATCCTTCTCCTCCATCCTACTCCTTCCTTCTCCTTCTTCTCCTCCATCCTACTCCATCCTGCTCCTACCTTCTCCCTCCTCCTCCTCCCTCCTCCTCCTCCTCCTCCTCCTCCTTCCTTCCTTCTCTCTCCTCCTCCTTCTCCTCTCTCCTCCTCCTCCTCCTCACCTCCTCTTCTCCTCCATCCTACTCCTTCCTTCTCCTTCTTCTCCTCCATCCTACTCCATCCTGCTCCTCCTTCTCCCTCCTCCTCCTCCTTCCTCCTCCTCCTCCTCCTCCTCCTCCTCCTCCTCCTCCTCCTCCACCTCCTCCTCCTCCTCCTCCTCTTCTCCTCTCCTCCTCCTCCTCCTCCTCCTCCTCCTCCTCCTCCTCCTCCTCCTCCTCCTCCTTCCCTCCTCCTCCTCCTCCTCCTCCTCCTCCTCCTCCTCCTCCTCCTCCTCCTCCTCCTCCCTTCTCCATCCTTCTCCTTCATCCTTCTCCTCCATCCTTCTCCTCCATCCTACTCCTTCCTTCTCCTTCTTCTCCTCCATCCTACTCCATCCTCCTCCTCCATCCTTCTCCTCTCCCTCTTCTTCTTTTTCTCACTGGTGGAAAGCAGTGTCAAGTAGCATTGTGGATGAGACTCAGTGATGCACTGACCTGTTTCTGCCCACACACAGATCAAGGTGCGGAGGAAGGAGGAGGGGGGCGTGAACCAGTCGGCCATCAGCAGTCGACTCACCGTACAAACCTCGATGCCTCCACAGCTGGTGAGTTGCCATAGCAACCAGCTTTGGTTCCTTGCTCCTTCCTGTGAATGACTTTGAGTGCCACTGTGCCTGCATCCCTCTCATGGAGCAGGCTTCCCATAAGCAATCCTAAAGTGGCAAACTCGATCCTTTCGTGAACCAAGAGTCGCATCTTGTTTCAAAAGTTTTTTGAAAAGTGTTCAGAAATAAGCACTCACGATGAGGACAGATGAAGCTGGAATCTTTTCTCCTGACTGGACCGCAGAGGTGCCAAGTACTACGATTTAGGCGTAGCATGCTACGATTTCGCCATGCTTACTACGATGCTACGATCGTCCGGAAAAACTATGATTTTTCAAAAAATGACACGATTTGTTTTAGACCTTAAAAAAACTCCATTCATGAAAAAACGAGCGACCCGGGTGCCAGCCTCGAACTGAACTTTTGAGCTTCACGTAGAATCCCCCCCCCCTCACCCGCTTCACGCCGTCGGTTCAGCGCTTAGCGCCTTCACAGCCTAACACACACACACACACACACACACACACCCCGCTTCACGCCGTCGGTTCAGCGCTTAGCGCCTTCACAGCCTAACACACACACACACACACACACACCCGCTTCACGCCGTCGGTTCAGCGCTTCGCACCTGCGATTGTGAAGTGCCTTGCCCATTCGGCAGTGCAAACATCGGCATTTTCCTTCTTCTGCGTGTGTGCTACGCCTATTTCTTAAATGCTACTTCAAAAAGCTGTGGATGCTACTCTTTGGCATGATGGTGGGTTGGCAGCTCTGGGACCGGACCACGCAGGCGCTCATCCGCAAGGGCTCACGTCTAAAAATTGTTTTTACCTTTTGAAATGATATGCGCCTCTGGTCCAAAGAGAGGATCTCCTATGATGTCTCGGGATTGCTTCTGAGGAACCTGACTCAGGTCTGCCATTTGATTCCGCATCCCTTCCTCTGCTCAGCTGGTAGAGCATTTCTTGTGCTAACCGAATGGTTGCCAGTTCGATGCTTGCCTGTGGTCCCACATTTCCCTGTCTATCTCTCATAGGGCTTCCACCCTTAATGTTAAAACTTTTCTTCTGAACTCTCAGAATAGACTGGGTGACTTGGGAAAAAACCTGTGAAAGCTGGGAAAGACGAGCAAAACTAAGTATCGGGGTTCGAGTAATCCAGGCATGTGAGATGAAAACAGCAGCCACTGATATGGGGCAGTGTAGACAGGAGAAGACAATGCGGACCATGGTAGCTCAGCTGAAAGAGCATTTCAGGATCAGACAACACGCACCATGGTAGCTCAGCTGGTAGAGCTTGTTGGGGGCTGCAAGGTTGCGGGTTCAGTCCCCAGCTGGGGTCCAACACTTGTTCTGTCTGTCCCTTGCACAGCTTCAGCTCTGTATGATAACACTCACTCTAACCCCCATTGCTTGCTGCCCCACCCTCCTCCAATCTACCCGCTGGCTCCATTCTTAATGTGTCATCATCACCCCAACCCCCTTTTCCAGCCAGAAAACTCTCCCCTTCCCCCTTCCCTGTAACTTTCCCCCTCCCCCTTACTCCCCCCTTCCCCCCTTCCCACAGCTTCACTCTCATCCCTCCCCCACCTTTCCCCTCCCCACCTTCCCCTACCCCACCTTCCCCTCCCCACCTTCTCCCTTCCGCCTTCCTCCTTCCCACCTTCCCCCACACCACCTTCCTCCTTCCCACCTTCCCCCACCCCACCTTCCCCCTCCCCACCTTCCCCCACCCCACCCTCCCCACCTTCCCCCTCCCCACCTTCCCCCACCCCACCCACCCCACCTTCCCCCTCCCCACCTTCCCCCTCCCGCCTTCTTCCCATTTCTCCAAGTATTCCACCCCCCACCCCACCCCACCCCCCACCCTTCCTTTCCCTCTCTTTGCTTTTCTTGTTTGACAAACTTCATTCCCATATCTCTTAGTTTTTTCCACAATTTTTTTCTGGAAAAAACCTTCATTTCATTCAATATTCCTCATAACTGATCAGTTTTTCACAAGTCACAATTGTATTATTTCTATCATCCTCACCTCCTCCTCCTCCTCCTCAACCTCCCCCACCTCTCTCCTCCCCCCACCTCCCTCCTCTGCCCCCCCCCCCCCCCTCCCTTCTCCTCCTCCTCCTCCTCCTCCTCCTCCTCCTCCTCCTCCTCCTCCTCCTCCTCCTCCTCCCCCCCCCCCCCTCTCTCCTCTTCCTCTTCCTCCTCCGCCTCCGCCACCGCCACCAATGTTATCATCATTTTTATCACCATTACTCTTAATACACCATTACAACAGAACCACCTCCACTACCATCACCACCACCACCACCACCACCACCACCACCACCACCACCACCACCACACCCTCCCCACCACCTCCCCACCACCTCCCCACCACCTCCACCACCACCACCACCACCACCACTACCTTCACCACCACCACCTCCACCACCTCCATCACCACCACCACCACCACCACCACCTTCTTCCTCTTTATCATCATCTTCATCATCTTCATTATCTTCATCTATTCATACTCATGCATCTCTTCAGCAGTCCAGTGAGCTGGCAGCATGGGAGGACAATGACCAGGACGGCAATGCGTGGGAGCTGGAGGAGGAGGGCCTGGTGGACGAGGCGGAGGCTGCAGTCCGCAACAAGCGGCGCCAGGAACGGCAGGAGCGCAACCAGCAGCGGCGCCGCCAGGAGAAAATGCGACAACACGCAGCGCCCCACCTGGCCGCCGTCAAGCTCTCGTGATCAGGCCGAGATTCTCAAGCCTACAGCGAAACCTATGACTTTGGATCTCAGCAGTGAATTTGTTTTTTCCTTTTTTTTCCTTTTTTTTCCTCTCAACAGAACTGAATTGGATGGGTTGTTTGGAAGGTGCTGTTGCGAGACTGGGATGTCTGAAGAGGCAGTGAAAGTGAAATATTCATTAATCTGGATGTGTTGTGTCTGAATCCACTGAGAAAGTGTACCACACTGGTTCTGAGTGGTAAGTTCTTCATAGTGATGGTGTGATGTTTATAAAATTGTGGAGAAAGGGTTGCTTTGGTGGTGAGTGGTGTAAAACTGTCATGATCTGTGCTGTGTTTTTCCAAGTTCCCGGATAACAGGACATCAGATTATCAGATGAACAAGTGTTTCAAAGAAAGACATCATGAAAATTTGGTTTTAATTCATTGTCAGCAGTTGTATTTGTAGACCAGATGTGTCTCCTTGTGAACCCATGGAGATGGATTCATTTTGGTTTTGAAAACAAGCCATGGTTTTGTTAAAGTGGAATCATTGCTTTAACATGCCAGAAGAACTAATGGTCAAGATGTTTTATCTACTGTGTTCTCCATAGAGCATCTACATCTGGATACTGCTTCATCAGCCCAAACCCTGATCATAAAGCTTTTGAGGCCTGCTCCAGTAGCCGGACTGTGGGCTGCCCCTAACAGCAAGCGGTGCCACAGGAGTGCATCTGGTGCAAACGGGAACTCTTTTCACCTCGTCAGGTGATGTGAGATTCTTCATCTGTGAGTGTTATCCATCAGTCACCGGAAGGGTTTAGTTCTGTTTTGGGAGTTTGAGCTATCCTCCAACATGTGCAACAAAAACTATTCGCCAAATGCCAGATTCACCCCCAAGATACATCGCTACAGACGTCTATGAGTCAGAGTAAAGAATCAACACTTTGCCTTTCCACAGCCATCTTTCTTGACAAGAAGTTCTTCTCAAGACGTGCAAGTCCACGTCATTTTGCGAATGCCGCTACAAAGGCTGACAGTGTAAGTCAACACTCGAGGTTTCATCGTAAAGAATGGGTTACTTTGGATTCCATTGGAGAACACTGGAGAGTGACCTTATATCTTGGCATTGACCAAGTTATCATGAATAAGTTGCATTGTTTCCAAGTGCTGGGATTATTGGACAGATACATTTCTTGATCAGCAGATGGTGCCGTGCAAGCTGCCAGAGAAATCTTGGCCCTTGTTGTCAAGCTTACCTGAGCTGACTGCAAAATTTTATCAGTGCCGGAGAAATCTAGTCCCTTGTTGTCAAGGTTACCTGAGCTGACTGCAAAATTTTCTCAGTGCCGGAGAAAACTAGCCTGTTCCCAATTGTCAGGCTTTCTTGTGTGCATTTGCGGATTTGCATATTTTCAGGAGAAAATGTGACAATTTGCACAAACTGTGGTATTCTGATTTGGAAGTGTCAAACTGCAAGTATCACTGAGGAGTGAAACATTAGTTTGAAAGAGAAGATGTCTTTATGGTCAGAAATGTTTCCTTCCAGTAAAGGTGAAGATTCTGAGTTTTTTTTAATAGGGACTTATCACCTACATCTGGGGGGTCAAACTGCTTGACTTTTGACCCCCAATCACTGGGCTACTTGATCAATTCTTTCTCCATCACTGGAGAAATTCCTCACCCAAAACTGAAGTTTGACAGGAGACAGCCAGACACAAATTTCAAGGACTTTTAGAGGAAACGGAGTGCAGAGGCTTTCCTCATCACTGTTCAAGTGTGTTCCACCCACTGAGCCAGTGTGTTGTACCCCGAAGTGATGTCTACGTTGCCATGTGTAGATGTGGCTACTTTTAGCCACTGAGCTAGTGCGTTATACACCAAAGTGATGTCTACGTTGCCATCTGTTGGCTACTTTTAGCCACTGAGCCAGTGCATTGTACACCGAAGTGATGTCTACGTTGCCATCTGTAGAGGTGACTACTTTTAGCCACTGAGCCAGTGTGTTGTACACCGAAGTGATGTCTACGTTGCCATCTGTAGAGGTGACTACTTTTAGCCACTGAGCCAGTGCGTTGTACACCGAAGTGATGTCTACGTTGCCATCTGTAGAGGTGACTACTTTTAGCCACTGAGCCAGTGCGTTGTACACCGAAGTGATGTCTACGTTGCCATCTGTAGAGGTGACTACTTTTAGCCACTGAGCCAGTGTGTTGTACACCGAAGTGATGTCTACGTTGCCATCTGTAGAGGTGACTACTTTTAGCCACTGAGCCAGTGCGTTGTACACCGAAGTGATGTCTACGTTGCCATCTGTAGAGGTGACTACTTTTAGCCATAGAGGAGAGAGCAGTATCTCTTTTGTTTGCAGTTAAACGTTGACTGATTCATATGTGCAGTTTCAAAGTGAAACATGCATGAATTTACATAAGTAAACCAGGCTGAAAGGGCACACAAAAAATTTCATTCAGATTTGTCAACTATTATTTTGTTTTTACCACAAATTCCAGAGAAAACAACGTGTTTATAATGTATGTAATTTTATTAAATACTTTTGGAGAACCACAGAAAACAATAATTACAGAATCCCATCCACCCCCCACCCCCCACCCCCAACCTAAGCTAGGTGCTCGCTAAATAAACCTGTTTCAGTGACTTGAGAATGAACCACTCACTTGGTCTCCGCAGTGGAGAACGTGCAGAGGGAAAGAGGTCAACAGGTCAACCCCAGCTGAGCTACAAGGACAATTGCAAGTGTGATCTCAGGGCACTGGAAATCGGTGCAGACACCTGGGGTGTAGCTGATTTGGACAGAAACTCCTGGAGACAGTGGCTGCTTTGGACAGAAATTCCTGGAGACAGTGGCTACTTTGGACAGAAATTCCTGGAGACAGTGGCTGCTTTGGACAGAAATTCCTGGAGACAGTGGCTACTTTGGACAGAAACTCCTGGAGACAGTGGCTGCAGAAAGACCTCTCCCAGTATTAGAGGAACATGATGGATCGAGAGATGACGGGCTTCTCCGGAGAAGGCCCAACTCCAGGCAGACAGACAAACCTCAGTTGCCAGATATGGATGCTGTAGTCTGGCATGCTACTCCCACAGAGCCACAGCAGAGGCTGTTGATGGGATGGGTCTGGCACCAAGTGGCACAGGGCCATGATCCTGCAGGACTGACGGTTGCCTACCACTCATGTGTGCTCATGTTTCTGCAGCAGGTCTGAAGCAGAGAGTGGTTTATCGCCCAACAGACCTAAAAACAGAAGTTGTGAACTAGTCCTCTCCAGCAGTGAGAGTTAGAGTGTAATATAGGGCATGAGCCGCTCATTTCCATTATCCCCGCCCTCCACTTCCACTCCACCAACCCCCACCCCCCACTTCCACTCCACCAACCCCCACCCCCCACTTCCACTCCCCCACCCCCCACTTCCACTCCCCCACCCCCCACTTCCACTCCCCCACCTCCCACTTCATCCCCCACCCCCCACTTCCAATCCATCCCTCATCCCCCACTTCCACTCCCCCACTTCCACTCAACCAACCCCCACTTCCACTCAACCAACCCCCACTTCCACTCCCCCAACCCCCACTTCCACTCAACCAACCCCCACTTCCACTCAACCAACCCCCACTTCCACTCCCCCAACCCCCACTTCCACTCAACCAACCCCCACTTCCACTCCCCCAACCCCCACTTCCACTCAACCAACCCCCACTTCCACTCCCCCAACCCCCACTTCCACTCAACCAACCCCCACTTCCACTCCCCAACCCCCACTTCCACTCCCACCCCCACCCCCCACATTCACCCCCCCCACCCCCCACTTCCACTCCCCCCCCCCCCACTTCCACTCCATCCCCCACCCCCCACTTTCACTCACCCAACCCCCACCCCCAATCAGCTGCAAGCCTGGCTGCTGGGCTTTCAGGGCCTGCTCCAGTAGCTCAGCCAGGGGCAGCCACAAGCAGCCAAAGGGGCTACCTGGGGGCATCAGGACAGGGTCTCATCACTGGTCTATTCACGAGTCTGACTTGTCACTTCATATATTCCTTTGTGGAAAACAGTGTGCCAGCGCCCTTGGCAGCAGGACACTGGTCTCATTGACTTGAGACACTACACACTGAGAGGCAGCCTCGACATCGGCTGAAGCGCTTTGAGTCTCACTGAGTGGGAGTATCGCGCGGTATAAGAGTGATTAATAATAATATTGGTGATGGATGAGGGATGGTAAAGAAGTGAAACTTGACAACTTCTCTCTGCATAGACTTTGTTTATGGGATTTAGGATTTGGGTGACCTGAAAGTTAGCAATCATAGTTTTTCTTCTTCCTTATACTTGTAATTATTTGCTATCTAAGAGGTGTTTGTTTTTTTCAAAGGGGAATGCTTTGTAATAGTTTTTGGTGGTTATTATGTTCTGCCCTACAATGTATGTGATGCCACTCTTAGACCTATAGGTGATGGATGTGAAATTGCTGGTGATTATTTGTGATTATTCCTTGCAAATTCTCCCCATCAGAATACTCTTTTCCCCCCGGCAGCTTCTGTTCTTTCATGATCATTGCAGTTATCTCCCCTTTGATCATGTTGCTATGGAATTGTTCTCTTGAACAATGAAGATCATAGTTGATTGATGAATATTTTATTTGTTTCAAATACATATTTTACACATCTTTTAAACAAAATCATCTGAAAATTGAAGGTATGTTTGTGTATCTTAGGATAACAAGCTTTCTTGTAGCAGAGCATCTTTTCAATGTCTGAATGAAAGACCCTATCTAGTTGTCATGAGGAGGGGTTGTCAGCGAACAATTGGATGTTTTTTCATTGTAGATTAGGAATACACTGAATGACACTGTATTAGTTTGTCCAGGAGAGAAGACAGACAAATGGAATGATGAGTAATCATACATGCACGTTTTTCATTTTGTGGGTGTGTGTAATATGTGCAAGTGTACACACACAACTACACACGTTTACATACATGCACGCATACACACATATATGTACACACGCACACATATATACATACATACATACATACACACTTGCACTTACAGAATAAGTTGTACACCCATGTGATGACACACACATGCCAACAGTTGGCAAAGGAAATCGGCATTATCAGTAGTGTTTTTAGAAGTTCTCATCTGTATTGGATCGTTCCGAACAAAATTTGCACCATCCCTCAGATGGGAGTATTGCATAATTTTGTACAAGCTAAAATTGTAGACGCTTTCCTTGAAGGAATAAGTTTACCATAATTTTCAGACTATAAGGCGATACTTTTTTCTCAGATTTTTGGACATGCGTCTTATATTCGGTTGCGTCTTATGTATGACTGAAATAGATTTCAAGCGACTTAAAAAAACACAACACCCACAGCTCGAGATTTCTTCTCAAATGGCGTGATATTAATTTACTTTTTGAATGGTTCTGATGCTTTTTCAACGTCTCCTTGTTTACTTTCGTTCTTACTCCTGTTGGTTGGATTAGATTCAATAGTTGGTTTCCGCACCGTGCTCATTTCTTTTCTGTTTGTTAAGTATGTGTTCTGATGTATGGCCTTATATTTGGTAGCGCCCTATGAATGATCGAAACGGTTTTACAAGTTTTTTTAGGGGGTGCGTCTTATATTCAGTAGCGCCTTGTAGTCCGAAAATTACGGTATATTTATTTTAAAAAGAAGAAAAATCATGGATGAAAATGTTTGTTGATGTGTTAAACCTACATCACATCAGTACAGCAAAAATCGTCAGTCTTGCATTCTCATTGTAGCTAGTACATTTAACAACTTTTTTCTTCTTCTTCCCTGGAAGGATTCTGCTCTGCTGGAGAATGGAAATTAATGTTTGGGTGTATTTATTTGCTTGTGTGATCGATATAGGTTGATGATGGGAACGGAGAACAGGGCAAGCTAGCCATGTACCCACTTAATTCTTTGCTTGACAAATGTAACTTGAAGTGCGCCATTATACCTTTGAATGCTGTCTCAGAGTTCTTGATGTGTGTGCATTGCAGAGGGAGGCATGGAAAATGAGAAGTTGAACCAAAGAATGAAGCCAGATGGATTAGGCAAAAAGTAGATATGGTTGTGGTTAAGGTAACATATCCCCGCCCCCCCCCCCCCCCTCCCCCCCCCCCAAAAAAAAAAATAATAAAAAAATAAAAATGTCAGTAGAAAAGGCCAGATTAAACAAAATCCAAACTTTCACTGAAAATGCTTTGTAAAAATTAAAATAATGGAACGAATGAGAGCTGATGGGGCAGGGAGGATGGAACAGCATGCAGTTCATTGTTTATCTTGAATCCCCCCCCACCCCCCTCCCCACTCCCATCCCACCCCCCACCCACCCCTCCCCCCATATCCCTCCCATCCCACCCCCCACCCCCTCCCATCCCACCCCCACCCCCTCCCATCCCCCCCACCCCACTCCCATCCCCCCCCCCCACTCCCATCCCCCCTACCCCCTCCCCTCCCGCCCCCCTCCCCTCCCGCCCCCCTCCCATCCCACCCCTCCCCCTCACCCCCTCTCATCCCCCCCACCCCTCCCCCTCACCCCCCTCTCATCCCCCCCCCCCACTCCCATCCCCCCTACCCCCCTCCCATCCCACCCCCCTCCCATCCCACCCCCCTCCCATCCCACCCCCTCACCCCCTCTCATCCCCCCCACCCCCTCCCATCCCACCCCCTCCCATCCCCACCCCCTCCCATCCCCACCCCTCACCCCTCTCATCCCTCCACCCCCTCCATCCCACCCCCCACCCCCCTCCCATCCCACCCCCCTTCCATCCTCCCCTCCCCCCTCCATCCCCCCACCCCCTCCATCCCCCCACCCCCTCCCATCCCCCACCCCCTCCCATCCCCCCCAACCCCCTCCCATCCCACCCCCACCCACCCATCCCACCCACCCCCACCCCACCAAACACATCCTCCCACCCCCCCAAACACATCCCCTCATCCCCCTACCCCCCCAACACACCCCTCACCCCCCTACCCCCCCAAAACACATCTCCCCCTACCCCCCCCCCCCCAACACATCCACCCACCAATAAAAGTCGTGGTTAGAATAACCTGATTGATTGGCCCTCTTTTTTCCTGCAATTTCTCAATAATTTTTTAATCTTTAAAAAAAGAAGAAAGAAATAGAGGGTGAAGGACAAACAACACATCATCCTGTCTTCCCTTTAAGTTTAAAAAGGCTGTTTTCAGTGATAGATACATTATTATTTTTCTACAGATGAATCTATTTATGACATTTGTTACACATATGCATACACACACACGCACGCGCGCACACACACACACACACACACACACACACACACACACACACTGATGTGTGCAGTATCAATCTGGCCTTTAAAACATTTCAGGCCTAACTACAGACCCAGTTTTTAAATTTATTTTAACCATGTTGCCTTAACCATAACTTTTCATCCCACAAGCTGAAGAGGAACTGAACTGAAGCCAGAGTAGTGCAAGCTCACTTTTCCCAACACTCCCCTTTTTCAATTCACACCACTAAAAATGTCCGCTTCACAAAGCTCTGTTCCTCACTCGACTTGTTGCTTTCTGTCTGCGATTGCAGCGCATCAGGGTGGAGAACTGTTGGCCATCTGAATAATCAAAACATCAGTTGTGTTGTCCAAGGGTAACAAAATATCCATTGGCATATTTTTGCATGTTGTATGAAAATGAGCAGGCGAAAACTTTTCATGAATCAAACTTGAAGACCCAGTGATGTTGATAACAAGTTTTTGATGATGACAAGGACTGGATATCAGGTTATACATGTACTCCTGTTCTTGTTCTTTCTTTCTGTCTGTCTCTTTCTGTCTATCTTAAATTGCCCATTTCAACCAAGGTAGTAATTTCTTTATTCTGTGATAAGTGGTTTCAGATCGTTCTCCATATTTGCATTATTGTTCTGTCAGATATGTTTTGGATAATTGAAAACAATTAAATTTGGAGGATGGAACACAACTTCCAAATCAAAGGATGGATAGACCACTTTTCATAATTTGATATGCAGCTCTTTCATATATACATGTATATATAGGTCCCAAATCAAACCTAAGCATCAAAGGGTAGTTTCACTGTTTCACCCATAGCAACGAGTTTCGGATGCAGTGACTGGAGTCATGGAGGAAAGGAAGAGAAAAAGTAAACAATGAACAAAGCTAGACGTTGGCTAATAGAGCGGCTCTCGTCAGTCTGGTGCCTCATCGTCCCTTTTCAAACCTTATCCAGATGTAGGGCCACAAGTTAAATCAAAGTGAATGGGAAAATGTATAGCGACTAGCAGGGATCAACGGCAGACAATGAGAAGTTTCAAGGGTGGGAACTAGATCTCTTCATTCTTCATGGAAGTTATGAAAGATTGGGTCTGAAGACTTTCTCCACTATGCTTGTCATGAGCTGATGCTGTAACAAGTTGGCAAGACTGGTCTAGGATCCCTGGAGGGGGTACATACTGCACAAGCCACAGCTGAAGATGCATAGTGCCCCCCCCCCCCACCCCCCCCCCCCCCCACCCCCATCAGCTGGAACCCCTGGCTGCTGGGATCTCCTCTTGTGGCTCAGCTGGAGGCTGGTCTCAAGGTCACTGTAAAATCTGGGACTGCGAGAGAACTAATACTTCCATAGTGGAAGCACTGCAGGGGAGGCAGATGGGTGGAGTTTTACTGCCCGTCTCTAGTAAATGGATCCGCTGTAGTTGGCTATGCAAGGCCATTGATAACAAAATCACTCAAACTTAGTTAGAATGAATTGATGAATAAGCTGTTATGGCCTACTTGCTGTTGTAGGCTGTGTATGGCCATTAATCAGGATGTCAGTTAACTCTTAAGATCCCATACCGCCCATTACCGCCGACCCTGCTCCATCCAGTACCGCCCATAACGTCCATCCATGTGGCTGGTACTTGACTGGTTTTTTCCCCTACAAATTGCTAAATTCTTACAGGACTGGGGAACAAAACATGTGAATGACTTACAGGACCTCGAGAGTTAAACTAGTTAGGAGTGCGTGCAAGTCAAGTAATTATTTCTCTAGTCATTCACCTCGTATGGATCCCCCTGTGGGTTCGGGGTAAGAATTGACCCACCGCGTCTCCCTACGCGATTCGTAAGAGGCGAATAACTAAGGATACTGTGACTTGATTTACGTTTACTCTAAACTGTTCTAGTGATTTTCGTGCTTACTGGCCTTACATAGCCTACAAAGGCTGATAGGCCATAAAACACTATCGATCCATCCATCCAACCTCGTATGGAACGCATAGGAAGATGTGGTGGGTCTATTCTTACCCCCAACCAACAGGAAGTTGCACGGGAGTTGCAGCCCTTCACAGAGTCAGACCTCAGAGTGCCAACAGATGGGTCTGCAGATGTCACCAGATCTTTAGCAGAATGTCAGTTGGTCCATGTTGATGTATTGTGTGGCCTGGTATGGGTAAATATTGATTTCCTTCTCAATCTGGTTGCTTTTATCTCTTACCGTACTGTTTTTCCATGCCCTTGTATTATGATGTTGTTTTTTTCTCTCCATGTATTCACATTTTGAATGGAGACTGAGATGAATGAAACAAATGGTGTGTTTTGTTGGAGGGAAAAAAGTGCTCTCTGGTAAGGCTTTTAAAAAAGGTTGTGGTTATGGTTTCTGGACTGACCCAATTTTTTCTCTGCCGACCCAAAACTTTGTTTTCAATCATGCAAAAAACAAGAAAGAAATTGACAGTCACAACAAACTGTGCTGCCCCATCTTCCCTGTCATATGACCACTCAGGGAATCCACCATTTAAGTGTAAAAAAGCATTTTCAGTGGGGGGAAAAAACAACCTTGGTTTATATTAAATCGAAAAGAAGATCAGGCCGACCTACCCTTAAAACAGTTTTTTTCCCCATGTTACCTAAACCACGTTTTTTTAATGCTTAATAGTTCACATTGTTGATAGTGGTTCCCATGGTTCCCATTCTTCACAGTTTTGTGTGGAAATTTTTTATGATGGGTAAATTCATGCAAAAATCAAATAATTGTATATAATACCAGATGTTATTTGATATTTTCAGCCACTGAGCTTGGCATGATTGCATGTTGTAACGTGTGTGATAACATTACCGAATGGTACTGTGCTCTATACATACTGACATGT
Organism: Theodoxus fluviatilis; assembly: GCA_034096865.1. Classification (NCBI taxonomy): domain Eukaryota; kingdom Metazoa; phylum Mollusca; class Gastropoda; order Cycloneritida; family Neritidae; genus Theodoxus; species Theodoxus fluviatilis. The sequence continues at coordinate 42,081 of JAWQFJ010001288.1, forward strand.
TTAATCCAAGTAGAAGTCACCTTCTGTCAACTATTTAAATCTTTTATCTAATTTGGTGTGTCACTCCAGCTAGTCCGTCATTAATCAGATTTTGTAGAGTCGTACATAAGCACAACACCCCAAGTTTAGACAGCTTTTGTAGAGTCGTACATAAGCACAACACCCCAAGTTTAGACAGCTTTTGCCTTGTTTTGTAGTATTCATTTCCATCACCATTTAGTCATGGTGAATTCTGCTTTGTGTTGAGCTTTTGCCTGTTTGTTTTCCAGGGGTGTTATTTTGTTTGTGCCAGCATGTGTGCATGCGAGAGAGAGAGAGAGAGAGAGAGAGAGAGAGAGAGAGAGAGAAGAGAGAGAGAGAGAGAGAGAGAGAGAGAGAAGAGAAGAGAGAGAGAGAGAAGAGAAGAGAGAGAGAGAGAGAGAGAGAGAGAGAGAGAGAGAGAGAGAGAGAGAGAGAGAGAGAGAGAGAATTTCATTGGATAAGCCATAGGCCAATTGCAAAATGCTGAATGCAAGAAAGGGAGAGAGCTAGAAATAAGCATGCATAATTATTTTGCATCACATTTTAATTCTTGCATTCTTAATCCATTTTCCTTGTATCTTGAAAAAATTCTCAAAATGGAATTCTCGACTTCATCCATTGTCACCTGGAAAATGGGAACATGCTGACCCCCTGCATATTTCTTTTCCGTTACAAGCGTTCAACTGTACTGTTACTGGGATTGGTGAAATAAAATACTTTAAAAACTGAAATCATAAATTGTTTTTTGGAATGAATGAGGGGTGGTATAGTTCATCTTTTTTAATACACATTTTTACAGGAAGAACCTCCACACAAATGGGTAAACGAGGGAGAAGAACCTCTTGCGAAAGTTGGAAGTTACCCTTTGCGCTTGCAAGGGTTCGTAACAGTCACAGCAGATCACCATCTTCTGTCACTGCAGGTGCCAAGGGTTAACGGCTGTAGTCTCACAATGCTTTCTGTTTAAAGCATCACCAATATCCAGTGCTGTACAACACCAGCAGATGGAGATTGAAGCAAGTTTCTGATGCCCCCAGGTAGCCTCTATAGCTGCATGGGGCCGCGGCTGAGCTACTGGAGCAGGCCCCTGGCCGAGGTACTGGAGCAGGCCTCTGGCCGAGCTACTGGAGCAGGCCCCTGGCCGAGCTACTGGAACAGGCCCCTGGCCGAGCTACTGGAACAGGCCCCTGGCCGAGCTACTGGAACAGGCCCCTGGCCGAGCTACTGGAGCAGGCCCCTGGCCGAGCTACTGGAGCAAGCCCCTGGCCGAGCTACTGGAGCAGGCCCCTGGCCGAGCTACTGGAGCAGGCCCCTGGCCGAGCTACTGGAGCAGGCCCCTGGCCGAGCTACTAGAGCAGGCCCCTGGCCGAGCTACTGGAGCAGGCCCCTGGCCGAGCTACTGGAGCAGGCCCCAAAAGCCCAGCAGCCAGGGGCTCCAGCCAATGACGGAGGGCTTCAAGCAGTTCTAACCATATGCAACATTAAAGCTGCCACAAATGAATTCTGTTCAAATGGCCACACTCAGAGGAAATTTCCTTTGGCAATCTTTCAGCAAGTCTTGAATAACAAGACAATTCTCAGATGGATGGGTGGGTGGTGTACTCAGATGGATGGGTGGTGGTGTTGTACTCAGATGGATGGGTGGGTGGTGTTTTACTCGGATGGATGGATGGTGGTGTTGTACAGCCTATCGGCCTTGGTAGGCTCTGTAGGACCGTCAGATGGATGGGTGGGTGGTGTTGTACTCAGATGGATGGGTGGATGGTGTTGTACTCAGATGGATGGGTGGGTGGTGTTGTACTCAGATGGATGGGTGGGTGGTGTTGTACTCAGATGGATGGGTGGGTGGTGTTGTACTCAGATGGATGGGTGGGTGGTGTTGTACTCGGATGGGTGGGTGGTGTACTCAGATGGATGGGTGGGTGGTGTTGTACTCAGATGGATGGGTGGTGGTGTTGTACTCAGATGGATGGGTGGATGGTGTTGTATTCAGATGGATGGGTGGTGGTGTTGTATTCAGATGGATGGGTGGGTGGTGTTGTACTCGGATGGATGGGTGGTGGTGTTGTACAGCCTATCGGCCTTGGTAGGCTCTGTAGGACCGTCAAGCACGAAAGTCACTAGAATAGGTTTTGTTTTTGTTTAGTTTTTTCCTACCAATTTTATTCTTGCTCGCTTAAGAATGTGTTTTGGAGACTTTCACCCGATTTACTCCTGGGTAGGGGAGGCAATGCGGGTAGGCACCTTGCCCTGGGTAAGGGAGGCAATGCGGGTAGGCACCTTGCCCTGGGTAAGGGAGGCAATGCGGGTAGGCACCTTGCCCTGGGTAAGGGAGGCAATGCGGGTAGGCACCTTGCCCTGGGTAAGGGAGGCAATGCGGGTAGGCACCTTGCCCTGGGTAAGGGAGGCAATGCGGGTAGGCACCTTGCCCTGGGTAGGGGAGGCAATGCGGGTAGGCACCTTGCCCAAGGATGCAGCTCCAGAATCCGTGCAGAACTGAACTCTGCACCAGCCAGCCGCGAGGCGAGCGTCTTTACCACTGTGCTGCTAGAGCAATTCAACTCATGATGTCCCTATTTATTCGCCTCTTATGAATCGTATAGGGAGACACACACGGTGGGTCTATTCCGACCCTCAACCCACAGGGGGCTTGTGTAGGGAGATTCGGTGGGTCTATTCTGACCCCCAACCCACAGGGGGCTCGTGTATGGATGGATGGACAGTGTTTTACGGCCTATCAGTCTTTATAGGCTATGTAGAACAGTTTAGAGAAAACGCTAATCAAGTCACGGTATCTCTATTCGCCTCTTACGAATCGCGTAGGGAGATGCGGTGGGTCAATTCTTACCCCGAACCCACAGGGGATACACAGTGCTCAGAAAGTTTAACAAAGCCTCTCAGGAAGGAAAAAGTGTCTGTGAGTTCAGTTTAAGTTGAGCCATTTTTCTTCGTCTGACCCCACTGTTCTTCGCTCTTTGTGTAGTGAAAACTTCTTTCCAAAATCTTCCTCTAGCACATCCAATGTCAGCACAAGGGTGGCACACGCATCCCACCTTTCTCCATCCACTCTGTTCACATTCAATGTCGGCATAAGGGTAGCACACATATCCCACCTTTCTCCATCCACTCTCTTCACATCCAATGTCAGCGTAAGGGTAGCACACATATCCCACCTTTCTCCATCCACTCTGTTCACAGCCAATGTCGGCATAAGGGTAGCACACATATCCCACCTTTCTATATCCACTCTGTTCACATCCAATGTCAGTGTAAGGGTAGCACACATATCCCACCTTTCTCCATCCACTCTCTTCACATCCAATGTCAGCGTAAGGACAGCACACATATCCCACCTTTCTCCATCCACTCTGTTCACAGCCAATGTCGGCATAAGGGTAGCACACATATCCCACCTTTCTCCATCCACTCTCTTCACATCCAATGTCAGCATAAGGGTAGCACACATATCCCACCTTTCTATATCCAATCTGTTCACAGCCAATGTCAGCGGAAGGGTAGCACACATATCCCACCTTTCTCCATCCACTCTGTTCACATCCAATGTCAGTGTAAGGGTAGCACACATATCCCACCTTTCTATATCCACTCTGTTCACAGCCAATGTCGGCATAAGGGTAGCACACATCCCACCTTTCTCCGTCCACTCTGTTCACATCCAATGTCGGCATAAGAACAGCACACATATCCCACCTTTCTCCATCCACTCTGTTCACAGCCAATGTCGGCATAAGGACAGCACACATATCCCACCTTTCTCCATCCACTCTCTTCATATCCAATGTCGGCATAAGGACAGCACACATATCCCACCTTTCTCCATCCACTCTGTTCACATCCAATGTCGGCATAAGGGTAGCACACATATCCCACCTTTCTCCATCCACTCTGTTCACATCCAATGTCGGCATAAGGGTAGCATACATATCCCCATCCACTCTGTTCACAGCCAATGTCGGCATAAGGGTAGCATACATATCCCACCTTTCTCCATCCACTCTGTTCACAGCCAATGTTGGCATAAGGACAGCACAAATATCCCACCTTTCTCCATCCACTCTCTTCACATCCAATGTCGGCATAAGGGTAGCACACGCATCCCACCTTTCTCCATCCACTCTCTTCACATCCAATGTCGGCATAAGGACAGCACACATATCCCACCTTTCTCCATCCACTCTGTTCACATCCAATGTCGGCATAAGGGTAGCACACATACCACCTTTCTCCATCCACTCTCTTCACAGCCAATGTCGGCATAAGGGTGCACAACACTGCATTACCTCTACAAATCCATCAAGACAGAAAACATTCTGCCATTGGCACTTTTAATGCAATTTATTCAACAAGAAATGTAAACATGATTATTCTCTTGAAAGGTTTCACCTAATGATCTTTTTCTTACAATTGGGGCAAGATTCTGCAGAAATATCCATTCATTATTTTTCAATCAGCTTTTTCATACTTCAGGTGCCTGCCTAGCATTGGAAAAACCTTTATAGCATGAATGAATATATGAAATGAATGAATGAATGAATGAATGAATATATGAAATGAATGAATGAATGAATATATGAAATGAATGAATGAAGGAATGAATGAAGCCTAATGGCCTATAAACCTTTGTATACTTTGTAAGTCCACTGGCTACAGGGTTACCAAAGCTGAGCGAGCTCAAGTCACAATTTTCCTTATCATTCACCTTTCTACATGCAGAGTACAGCTAGTAGAGGAGGTGGTTCTCATTTTGACTCCAACACACAAGAGCTACACTCTTCTGTCGCAGGTTCACGATTTCAAACCATGACATGATGAAAACTTACAATCACGTAACAATTACAAGTAATTACTTGAAGCATCATCTAAAGCTATGCATAACAAGAATAAAGCAAAAATATCACCATGAATTTGTAGCGAAAATCCCCATAAATTTGTAGCAAAGTCAGGTAGAAATATAGGATCCTAAAACAGAGCTTGTACAGGACAGAGAAATATAGGATGCTAAAACAGAGCTTGTACAGGACAGAGAAATAGTTTCAGATCTAAGGCAGGGCCCAAACCTGCAACTCCCTGGTAAATGCCCAAGCGCCACGCAAAATTACCAAAAATGTATAAAGTAGAAGAAAAATATCACTAGAGTCAAAGTTTGTACTGAATAACCTCATAATGTGCCAGATTCCATTTTGTATACAGGGCTTGTTTAGTCATCCAAAAGAATTTTTGTTATCTCAAAAGACAATGTGGTCAGGGAAGGAGAAAAATCCAGTTACCTCCCTTGCACTGTTCCAGTCAAATGTTGAGGCAATTATCCCAAAATGTAAAATACACAATTCTACACACCAGCAGTATCAGACATCATCGTCTTCGTCATTGTCATAATCTTTCTGTTTTAGCATGGCAAGGAAAGCATAGAAAATAGTTACACAGGAATGAACCAACAATTTGAAATGCTAAACTTTGAGTGAAAAACAAAATTAATGTTTTACAACAGTAGTAATTAAACTGTCACAAAGGAACATAAAATGCAAAACTGGAAGTGTACAATTCCTTTTCGAAAACAATGAGACTTCAAGGAAAACTATGGAATGGGGGTTGGGAAATGGGGGTGGGGGGTGGAAGAGGGGGGAATGAGAGAAATTCACTCAGGTGTTTTGTCTCTCAGCTGTTTTCAGATGTTTTGCACCTTATTTAACTCTGGCAACGTAACTCCCCATATGGGGTGATGTCAACAGAACATTCCTGTATTCGCACCAATGGTCTAAGGGAGGCAACTCCAGTTTAGAATAATGTAGGAACCACATTTCCACCTTTCTTTATGATTTCTTTAGAGGCGGGGGTTTGAATCAGTGAATTTTTTATGTGTACACCCTACGTTTTGCGAAAATGGCTGAAAACTACTTTTCCGTGAAAATCTATCAATGTATATAGTAATTTTTCTTTTCTAGGTGCCTTTTTTATATTGCAAATGCTATCAGAATATAGGTAAATATATTGGTATTGTTTTTGCATTTCAGATTTATTTTTTTTGAAGGCACCATTCCAGCATTTTTCAATTCTTGCAACTTGACTGACGATTTTTGAACTTTTTTTTTGGGGGGGGGGGGGGGCTGATTACATGCATTATTTCAGTAGATATAACTCAAATCATGCACATTGACACATTTTGATCATGATTTGTTTGAATTAAGTGAATAAATATCTTTTATTTGATATATAGCTTTTGTCATTATTTTTGAAAATGCTTGAAAAACCTACGTTTCCAGTGAATTTATTCACTGGAAGGAAGCTTCACGTCAATTTATCCGATTCAAACCGACAGAGGAAAACATTTTCCTTGATGTCTAGTTGTCTTCAACCAGGAGAGAAATTATCTACATCCACAATTGCATTTCAAATGTTTCTTAGCGATTACATTGTTTTCAACAGGTAACAAATTTGCAAGCTGTCAGATTTATATTGGAAATGTTCTGAATCAGATAAATTCCCCTTCCCCTTCCCCTGAGGAACCCCTTGCCCAGTGGTACCCCTTGCCCACTGGAACCCCTTCCCCAGTGGAACCCCTTCCCCAGTGGAACCCCTTCCCCAGTGGAACCCCTTGCCCTGTGGTACCCCTTGCCCTGTGGTACCCCTTGCCCCGTGGAACCCCTTGCCCCGAGGAACCCCTTCCCCAGAGGAACCCCTTCCCCAGAGGTACCCCTTCCCCAGAGGTACCCCTTCCCCAGAGGTACCCCTTGCCCTGTGGTACCCCTTGCCCTGTGGTACCCCTTGCCCTGTGGTACCCCTTGCCCTGTGGTACCCCTTGCCCTGTGGTACCCCTTGCCCTGTGGTACCCCTTGCCCTGTGGTACCCCTTGCCCTGTGGTACCCCTTGCCCTGTGGTACCCCTTGCCCTGTGGTACCCCTTGCCCTGTGGTACCCCTTGCCCTGTGGTACCCCTTGCCCTGTGGTACCCCTTGCCCTGTGGTACCCCTTGCCCTGTGGTACCCCTTGCCCTGTGGTACCCCTTGCCCTGTGGTACCCCTTGCCCTGTGGTACCCCTTGCCCTGTGGTACCCCTTGCCCTGTGGTACCCCTTGCCCTGTGGTACCCCTTGCCCTGTGGTACCCCTTGCCCTGTGGTACCCCTTGCCCTGTGGTACCCCTTGCCCTGTGGTACCCCTTGCCCTGTGGTACCCCTTGCCCTGTGGTACCCCTTGCCCTGTGGTACCCCTTGCCCTGTGGTACCCCTTGCCCTGTGGTACCCCTTGCCCTGTGGTACCCCTTGCCCTGTGGTACCCCTTGCCCTGTGGTACCCCTTGCCCTGTGGTACCCCTTGCCCTGTGGTACCCCTTGCCCTGTGGTACCCCTTGCCCTGTGGTACCCCTTGCCCTGTGGTACCCCTTGCCCTGTGGTACCCCTTGCCCTGTGGTACCCCTTGCCCTGTGGTACCCCTTGCCCTGTGGTACCCCTTGCCCTGTGGTACCCCTTGCCCTGTGGTACCCCTTGCCCTGTGGTACCCCTTGCCCTGTGGTACCCCTTGCCCTGTGGTACCCCTTGCCCTGTGGTACCCCTTGCCCTGTGGTACCCCTTGCCCTGTGGTACCCCTTGCCCTGTGGTACCCCTTGCCCTGTGGTACCCCTTGCCCTGTGGTACCCCTTGCCCTGTGGTACCCCTTCCCCTGGGGTACCCCTTCCCCAGTGGAACCCCTTGCCCTGAGGTACCCCTTGCCCTGAGGTACCCCTTGCCCTGTGGTACCCCTTGCCCTGTGGTACCCCTTGCCCAGTGGTACCCCTTGCCCTGTGGTACCCCTGCCCCTGAGGTACCCCTTGCCCTGTGGTACCCCTTGCCCTGTGGTACCCCTTGCCCTGTGGTACCCCTTGCCCTGTGGTACCCCTTGCCCTGTGGTACCCCTTGCCCTGAGGTACCCCTTGCCCTGAGGTACCCCTTGCCCTGTGGTACCTCTTGCCCTGAGGTACCCCTTGTCCTGTGGTACCCCTTGCCCTGTGGTACCCCTTGCCCTGTGGTACCCCTTCCCCTGTGGTACCCCTTGCCCTGTGGTACCCCTTCCCCTGAGGTACCCCTTGCCCTGTGGTACCCCTTCCCCAGTGGAACCCCTTGCCCTGTGGTACCCCTTGCCCTGAGGTACCCCTGCCCCTGAGGTACCCCTGCCCCTGTGGGATGGGGATATTGGTAAGAATAGGCCCACTGCTTCCCTCAAATCAGTTTATGAAGGGTGATTAGCTGGTGACATTTTAACTTGACTTGCCCATTCATTGGCCTCGCATAGCCTATCCCCCCGTGGGTTTGGGGTAAGTGGCCCCTCACATTTCCTTAATTAAATAAGATGCAGAACATCTGAAAACAGCTGAGAGACAAAACACCCGAGTGAATTTCCAAAACCAACCATAAACAAAGGAACACACAGGAAATTGGTCACCTCACAAACAACGAAACTAACCAAGAAATAATAACAAGCATTTGACCAGCAACTCCTTCAGGCAGACATTGAGCCTACGTACTGCTCAAAGCAAACAACAAAGTGCGACCTTTCAAAATGCTCCGCGGCGTGGAAGACGGAGGGACTGATGAAGCGACAGTAGCGGCAGTGCTGCTCTCGGCCGGGGTCCCGAGGAACGTCAACGTTCGTCCCCTCCTGGAACATCCTGCGGATCTTGGAGCACAGGTCTGGAGCCAGCGGCGCCAGATGCGAGAGCAGGATGTGGGAGAGGACGGCCGAGCTCCGTGGTTCCCAGAACTTGTTGCAGAGGTAGCAGCGCTGGATGCCAACTTTGGCTGGATGCATCTCCTTCAGCGCCTCATACACCACCTGCCACTGTATGGGTGAGGAGTAGAAATGTGAGAATAGGGGTGGGATAAAATGGTAGATAGGTGAACGAAGGAAGGGAATGAATGAATTTGATTAATTAATGTATGCATGAATAAATGTGCTACTTCTACTTGTAAAGAAGTGAACATTACATGTGGACAATACAGAAACCATTTAGAAATTGCGTATTAACAGCATAAAACTGAGTGCATGGCTAAGCAATGGTCTCTATGGCACACTGGGCAAAATTAATGAAGAAATTATGTGTTGTCAACTTGCCCCCTCTCCTCTCTCTCTCTCCTCTCTCTCTCTCACACACACCACACACACAAAACATATCCTCTCTCTCACACACACACACTCACGCACACACACACACACACACACCACACAAACACACACACCACACACACACACACACACACCAAACCCTACACTTCTGGCTTTCCGAGGCTTCCTACCTGAAAGTCTTTACTGGCTGCGGATTCGTCTGCCGCGTGACAGCTGCGAATGTGTTCCTGCCACTGCAGTGTGCTGGTGCATTTTGCGTCACACAGCAAACACGGCCAGGGGTCCCTGGAAGTGCATAGCATAACACATTTCGTGCACACCATCTCAGTAGGAAGGAAGAGTACAAAGCAAGCTCTGAGAATCTATGTCCCTTGATCAAAGGAACTTGAACCCTGATACACTTGTAAAGAAACCTTTGTCAGTTTTAATTATTACAGGTCAACTACTTAATCTTCATTGAACTGATCAATTACCAACCAAAAAATAAGAAGAAGAAAAAGGCGGATTTGTTTTAACATCTCCCTGCTGAGGCAAGAAACATGAGTTGATAGTGTCATTTAGTATTTTTCATTTTTGTGAGAGGTAAAAACTTGCAGAAGTCTGAAACCTCGTACCAGAGAAAAACACTGATGAATGAATTCTGACAGCACCAAGCCTTTGTAGGCTATGCGATGGATGGATGGATGGTGTGTTACGGCCCATCAGCCTTTGTAGGCTATGTAAGGCCATTAAGCACGACAATCACTAGAACAGTTCAGAGTAAACGCAAATCAAGTCACGGTGTCCCTAGTTATTCGCCTCTTACGAATCGTGTAGGGAATTCTTACCCCAACCCCACGGGGGGATAGGCTATGCGAGGCCACTTCCCCAAAACCCACGGGGGGACAGGCTATGAGGCCACTTACCCCAAACCCACGGGGGGACAGGCTATGAGGCCACTTACCCCAAACCCACGGGGGGATAGGCTATGCGAGGCCACTTACCCCAAACCCACCGGGGGGACAGGCTATGCGAGGCCACTTACCCCAAACCCACGGGGGGATAGGCTATGCGAGGCCACTTACCCCAAACCCACGGGGGGACAGGCTATGAGGCCACTTACCCCAAACCCACGGGGGGACAGGCTATGAGGCCACTTACCCCAAACCCACGGGGGGACAGGCTATGCGAGGCCACTTACCCCAAACCCACAGGGGGACAGGCTATGCGAGGCCAATTACCCAAAACCCACGGGGGGACAGGCTATGCGAGGCCACTTACCCCAAACCCACGGGGGGACAGGCTATGCGAGGCCACTTACCCCAAACCCACGGGGGGACAGGCTATGCGAGGCCACTTACCCCAAACCCACGGGGGGACAGGCTATGCGAGGCCACTTACCCCAAACCCACGGGGGGACAGGCTATGCGAGGCAAGACCACTTACCCCAAACCCACGGGTGGACATGCTATGCTAGGCCACTTACCCCAAACCCACGGGTGGACAGGCTATGCTAGGCCACTTACCCCAAACCCACGGGTGGACAGGCTATGCTAGGCCACTCACCCCAAACCCACGGGGGGACAGGCTATGCGGGGCCACTTACCCCAAACCCACGGGGGGGACAGGCTATGCGTGGCCAATGAATGGGCAAGTCAAGTTAAAATGTCACCAGCTAATCACCCTTCATAAACTGATTTGAGGGAAGCAGTGGGTCTATTCTTACCAATATCCCCATCCCACAGGGCAAGGGGTACCACAGGGCAAGGGGTACCTCAGAGCAAGGGGTACCACAGGGCAAGGGGTACCACAGGGGCAGGGGTACCACAGGGCAAGGGGTACCTCAGAGCAAGGGGTACCACAGCGGAAGGGGTACCTCAGGGCAAGGGGTCTCAGGGCAAGGGGTACCTCAGGGCAAGGGGTACCACAGGGCAAGGGGTACCACAGGGGAAGGGGTACCTCAGGGGAAGGGGTACCACAGGGGAAGGGGTACCACAGGGCAAGGGGTACCACTGGGCAAGGGGTACCACAGGGGAAGGGGTACCACTGGGCAAGGGGTACCACAGGGGAAGGGGTACCACAGGGCAAGGGGTACCACAGGGCAAGGGGTACCACAGGGCAAGGGGTACCACAGGGCAAGGGGTACCACAGGGCAAGGGGTACCACAGGGGAAGGGGTACCTCAGGGGAAGGGGTACCTCAGGGGAAGGGGTACCACAGGGGAAGGGGTTCCACAGGGCAAGGGGTACCACAGGGCAAGGGGTACCACAGGGCAAGGGGTACCTCAGGGGAAGGGGTACCTCAGGGCAAGGGGTACCTCAGGGCAAGGGGTACCACAGGGCAAGGGGTACCACAGGGGAAGGGGTACCACAGGGGAAGGGGTACCACAGGGCAAGGGGTACCACAGGGCAAGGGGTTCCTCAGGGCAAGGGGTACCTCAGGGCAAGGGGTACCTCAGGGCAAGGGGTACCTCAGGGGAAGGGGTACAACATGGGGAAGGGGTACCTCAGGGGAAGGGGTACCTCAGGGTAAACCCAAGGCACTTACCGAGGCCTCCCCCTGGTGGCGATGCACTGCAGGATGTCCCGGCAACTCAGCAGCTTCTGGTCTTTCCTCGGTGCAGGTGCCTTGGTAGTCTTCTTGCCAGAAACTCCTGCATCCAAACATCTCTCCCCTGCATCCTCCTCTCTCCTCACGTCCCCTGCACTGCCTTGATCCCTCTTGCGGGCAGCAGGGCTTGGTTTCCTTGCTGCATCAGCTCCCGTCCTCAGACTTCCGTGAATGCCCTTGCTGGACAATGGCCTGGGACTTAGATTTTCCCGCACAGTTTCTGCGTCGCTAATGCTCTCTGCTTCTGACAATTCATTGTCGGACTCCTCATAAGCCGTTTCTTCTACCTCGTGTATGAGGGGCTGTGGGTCACCCTTTTCTCGAACCTCTTCATCATCTTCTACTAAACCTTGGCAGAAGGAGCATTCATGGTTTCCTTGTGCACTTGGGAATTGCAAGTGCTGAGAAGAGTGGTGTGTGTGCTTGAGAATTCCTCGGAGCGGTAACTGCTTCCGTTTCACCTGACTACCCTCCACCACTTCAGTGCAGGCGATTCTTGACTTGGGATGCTGTTCCAAGCTTGGAGACTCCCTGGCCCTGCCGGTTACAGAATCAGATGGTGGATCTTCTCCACCACTCAAGTTGGTCCAAGGCAGGGAAGTCGGCTCACAGGCAGGACTTTGCTTGTCTCGGTGGAGTCCCCTGAAAACCCTCTTGTCTGCAGAGCACTCCACAGCCTGAAGACCTTTATCTTGGAGGAGTCCCCTGAAAACCCTCTTGTCGGCAGCAGAGCCCTCCACAGCCTGAAGACCTTCATCTTGGCTGGAGCCACTCCCCTGCACGTTTCCTGCATTGGGTGCACCTTGATTGAAGGTCGCCTTGCCCTCGGAACATGACAGGGAGTCTTGGTAACTTTTCTGAATCTGTCTTCCCTCATCTTCTTGGACATCTTGCTCATCTTCAGGTGGCTCATCTTCAGATGGCTCGCCCCATGTTTGCTGGCCTTCCAGCCCAGACGCAGCGCCCTCTGCAAGTGCTGGACTCATCTCAGACTTGCTGAAATAGGGCTCTCTCCAAGTCTCACCCCACTGAGCTCTGTTGTGAACTTCTGGTGTCTCATGGTTGTCGTCCCTTTGTGGCTGAAGTTCTTCCCCTTCCAGACCATCTTTGATCTCCGAATGCCGATCCCAGTCTATAGGAGACTGTTCCTCTGGATCCCTGCTGAGATAATCTGGGAGCTCATCCTGGTAATCTTCCTTTATATCTTCATCAAACTGTTCTGGTTCTTCATTACCTTCTTCCTGTGCATCTCTATCAGGCTCATTCCAACTTTCCATAGGCTGCCATCCACGTTGTGGGGTTGGTCTCGTCCATTCCTCCTCGCACAACCTCTCCCCATCAAGGGATATCATTGAAAGCATGTCTAGGTCTTCTCCAGTGCCATTGTGGGCATCAGCCTCTCCTGCATCCTGGAGGTCCTCCGATGCCAAACCCTCCTGCTCATCGAGAATTTTGTCTTGGGCTGCCATTTCATCCTCCTGGGTTTGTTTCCCATTGTGACACTCCTCTGTTTTATCTGCACAAGTCTTAGACCAGTCGATAAGGCTCCGTTTCCGATCGTTGTCTTCTGGTTGAAAATCTTCATCGTCCTTCCACTTTTTATCACTGGCAGGTGCTCTGGAGGCTGTTCTGCCTGACTGGCCAGCCAGAGGTGGAGTGCACCACTTTCTCTCCGCACTGTCCTGGTCAAGGTCTGCAGGCCGCCAGCCTTCTTGCTCGCTGTCCTCTAATTCCTGGTAGTCAAGGGATTGTGCACTCTGATCCAGGTACCCGTAGTCATCCCGAATCTCATCATCCCAGTTCTCCTCTAGCTCCTTCCTGAACATCTCTTCCATGGGGATGGGCTGGTCTCCAGTCCCAATGGTTCCCTCCTCTGTGGGACTCTGGGGCTTTTCCTGGTCTCCGACATCCTCATCGAGGTTCTGCTCCTCCCATCCTGCTTCAGTCTCTGGTGCTGGTACGAATCCTTGGCTCTTGGCATCGTCCTCATCCTCCCAACCTGACATCTGGTCTTTGGCCATTGCTCCAACATTCTGAAGGTCATGGTTTTCAAGTCGGTTCATGCTACCCCCTGGTTTTTCAATGCGAGATGTGCACTTTTCTGTTGGCTTTCCATCTCCAAGTTCATCCCTTTCATCCTTGCCATACTGGTACTGCTGGTCAAGTTCATCTGCACCAGGTTCACCAGCAGGCCCTTTTTCCATCTGCAGATCAGGGGTGTCAAACAGCACCTGATGCAGAGTTTGTGCACTGGTTCCACCAGGCACCTTGACATGGGTCTTCTGCTGAGGATCGGCATCTGCTGAAGTCGCCATGGCATCAACCCCATTCCTGGGTGAGGTCATCTTTCCCTGTCCAAGTGCGTCTCTCCCCCAACCCGCCTTGTCTTGTCCTTGCTCCAAGGGCGAAGCAGGTATGTCCAGTCCTACATGAGGAGCAGCCTCTTCCCTTGCCCGAGCAGGAGCAGGTGTGGACTTGAGAATCACTTTCAGTGGAGAGACATGCTGCTTGAACCTCTCAAGCAAGGAAGCAGACGTCCACTTCTCCGCCACGCGCTCGGAGCCATCGGTGCAACTGGTGGAAGGGGTGGAGGAGTGAGTGATGGGAGTTTCAGCTGTGATTGCCACCAGGCGTCTTGGGGAAGAGCTCCAGGAGGCTCCATGTCGGACATTGGGATCGACGATGGGCGTGTCCGAGGGCGTTTGGTATTCAAAGCTGAGGCTGTTGGGGTCCAGCAGGGGGCTGTTGGGCTCACTCTCAGACAGGCTCACCTCAAATAAAGCTCCGCACCCAGGGCAGGTCGCTTCCCCGATGACACTGCCCAGGGACAGGTTGAGGCTCGGCAGAAGGTTGGGTGCGGACCGACTCAGAACTTGAGGACTCTGTGATGCTGAGAGGTTCTGAGCTGGAGGCCATCCTGACAGCGGCACACTCCTGGCTTGAAGTCGGCCAACTGCGGACGCTGGATGCAAGGGTCTTGCCCTGGGACTAGCAGACAATGGCTGCTTCAGTACGAGTCTCCCCTCCCTGATGAGCGGGGAAAGTCCTCTGCCAGCGGAACTCCATCTGCTGGCAGTATGCGACAGAGAACCTCCACCTTCTCCTGTGCTGCGACAAGGATCATCCCCAGTGCAAGCATCGCCATTTTTAGGGATGTGTTCCCCTGATTCTTGGTCTGCTGTTTCCTTGGCATGGCTGTCGACACCAGAACCATTCCACTGCTGAGATTCATCGGCGTCATCCTGGTCAGGTGATTGCATCTCGCCGTTTGTCCAGACCACTGCAGCAGTTCCCACTCCAGCCAGAAAGCCCCTGTCGTAACAGAGGCTGTCTTGACCGAGTCTTTGAGCTGGCTCCAGAAATTGTCCACCGTTCAAATGAGGCTAGAAAGAGAAAGATAAAGGGTGCTAGGTAATGTCAAGGTAATCGGTGTCCTAGTTCTGACAGTAACCTACCTTGCAGTGGCTGTGTGGTTAAATACTGACCATGACAGTAGTTTCCTTCATTAATTTTAAGGCCTAAAATTATACCCCAGTTCAGAAACACCTATGTTGTGAAACAACACCTGCACCAATATTAGGCCCCCAAAAAAGTTGTGCTTAAGGTAATGTGACCAAAAACTATCAGCTCAGTACGTCGGCCTGAATTTTTTAAAATTTAACAGAAATCAAAATGTATCTTCTGCCGACATAAAAAATATAAATTAAATAGTGGAGATGGGACAGTGTGCAGTTCATTGTTTCCATCAATATTTTTTTCTACATTCTACTGAGTAAGAGCTGTAGACTTTTCAATTCCTGACAACACAGTAAGAGCTGTAGACTATTCACTTCCTGACAACACAGAAAGAGCTGTAGACTATTCACTTCCTGACAACACAGTAAGAGCTGTAGACTATTCATGGCCTGACAACACAGTAAGAGCTGTAGACTATTCATGGCCTGACAACACAGTAAGAGCTGTAGACTATTCATGGCCTGACAACACAGTAAGAGCTGTAGACTATTCATGGCCTGACAACACAGTAAGAGCTGTAGACTATTCACTTCCTGACAACACAGTAAGAGCTGTAGACTATTCATGGCCTGACAACACAGTAAGAGCTGTAGACTATTCACTTCCTGACAACACAGTAAGAGCTGTAGACTATTCAAGGCCTGACAACACAGTAGGAGCTGTAGACTTTTCACTTCCTGACAACACAGTAAGAGCTGTAGACTATTCATGGCCTGACAACACAGTAAGAGCTGTAGACTTTTCACTTCCTGACAACACAGTAAGAGCTGTAGACTTTTCACTTCCTGACAACACAGTAAGAGCTGTAGACTATTCACTTCCTGACAACACAGTAAGAGCTGTAGACTATTCATGGCCTGACAACACAGTAAGAGCTGTAGACTATTCATGGCCTGACAACACAGTAAGAGCTGTAGACTATTCATGGCCTGACAACACAGTAAGAGCTGTAGACTATTCACTTCCTGACAACACAGTAAGAGCTTCAGACTATTCACTTCCTGACAACACAGTAAGAGCTGTAGGCTATTCACTTCCTGACAACACAGTAAGAGCTGTAGACTATTCATGGCCTGACAACACAGTAAGAGCTGTAGACTATTCATGGCCTGACAACACAGTAAGAGCTGTAGACTATTCACTTCCTGACAACACAGTAAGAGCTGTAGACTATTCATGGCCTGACAACACAGTAAGAGCTGTAGACTATTCATGGCCTGACAACACAGTAAGAGCTGTAGACTATTCACTTCCTGACAACACAGTAAGAGCTGTAGACTATTCACTTCCTGACAACACAGTAAGAGCTGTAGACTATTCACTTCCTGACAACACAGTAAGAGCTGTAGACTATTCATGGCCTGACAACACAGTAAGAGCTGTAGACTATTCATGGCCTGACAACACAGTAAGAGCTGTAGACTATTCACTTCCTGACAACACAGTAAGAGCTGTAGACTATTCACTTCCTGACAACACAGTAAGAGCTGTAGACTATTCATTTCCTGACAACACAGTAAGAGCTGTAGACTATTCATGGCCTGACAACACAGTAAGAGCTGTAGACTATTCATGGCCTGACAACACAGTAAGAGCTGTAGACTATTCACTTCCTGACAACACAGTAAGAGCTGTAGACTTTTCACTTCCTGACAACACAGTAAGAGCTGTAGACTATTCATGGCCTGACAACACAGTAAGAGCTGTAGACTATTCATGGCCTGACAACACAGTAAGAGCTGTAGACTTTTCATGGCCTGACAACACAGTAAGAGCTGTAGACTTTTCACTTCCTGACAACACAGTAAGAGCTGTAGACTATTCACTTCCTGACAACACAGAAAGAGCTGTAGACTTTTCGCTTCCTGACAACACAGTAAGAGCTGTAGACTATTCATTGCCTGACAACACAGTAAGAGCTGTAGACTATTCATGGCCTGACAACACAGTAAGAGCTGTAGACTATTCATGGCCTGACAACACAGTAAGAGCTGTAGACTATTCATGGCCTGACAACACAGTAAGAGCTGTAGACTATTCACTTCCTGACAACACAGTAAGAGCTGTAGACTATTCATGGCCTGACAACACAGTAAGAGCTGTAGACTATTCACTTCCTGACAACACAGTAAGAGCTGTAGACTATTCATGGCCTGACAACACAGTAAGAGCTGTAGACTTTTCACTTCCTGACAACACAGTAAGAGCTGTAGACTATTCATGGCCTGACAACACAGTAAGAGCTGTAGACTTTTCACTTCCTGACAACACAGTAAGAGCTGTAGACTTCACTTCCTGACAACACAGTAAGAGCTGTAGACTATTCACTTCCTGACAACACAGTAAGAGCTGTAGACTATTCATGGCCTGACAACACAGTAAGAGCTGTAGACTATTCACTTCCTGACAACACAGTAAGAGCTGTAGACTATTCACTTCCTGACAACACAGTAAGAGCTGTAGACTATTCACTTCCTGACAACACAGTAAGAGCTGTAGACTATTCACTTCCTGACAACACAGTAAGAGCTATGACTATTCACTTCCTGACAACACAGTAAGAGCTGTAGACTATTCACTTCCTGACAACACAGTAAGAGCTGTAGACTTTTCACTTCCTGACAACACAGTAAGAGCTGTAGACTTTTCACTTCCTGACAACACAGTAAGAGCTGTAGACTTTTCATGGCCTGACAACACAGTAAGAGCTGTAGACTATTCACTTCCTGACAACACAGTAAGAGCTGTAGACTATTCATGGCCTGACAACACAGTAAGAGCTGTAGACTATTCATGGCCTGACAACACAGTAAGAGCTGTAGACTATTCACGGCCTGACACAGTAAGAGCTGTAGACTTTTCACTTCCTGACAACACAGCAAGAGCTGTAGACTATTCATGGCCTGAGAACACAGCAAGAGCTGTAGACTATTCACTTCCTGACAACACAGTAAGAGCTGTAGACTTTTCACTTCCTGACAACACAGTAAGAGCTGTAGACTATTCACTTCCTGACAACACAGTAAGAGCTGTAGACTTTTCATGGCCTGACAACACAGTAAGCTTTCATGGCCTGACAACACAGTAAGAGCTGTAGACTATTCATGGCCTGACAACACAGCAAGAGCTGTAGACTATTCATGGCCTGACAACACAGTAAGAGCTGTAGACTATTCATGGCCTGAAAACACAGCAAGAGCTGTAGACTATTCACTTCCTGACAAAACAGTAAGAGCTGTAGACTTTTCATGGCCTGACAACACAGTAAGAGCTGTAGACTATTCACTTCCTGACAACACAGTAAGAGCTGTAGACTTTTCACTTCCTGACAACACAGTAAGAGCTGTAGACTATTCATGGCCTGACAACACAGTAAGAGCTGTAGACTTTTCACTTCCTGACAACACAGTAAGAGCTGTAGACTTTTCACTTCCTGACAACACAGTAAGAGCTGTAGACTATTCATGGCCTGACAACACAGTAAGAGCTGTAGACTATTCATGGCCTGATAACACAGTAAGAGCTGTAGACTTTTCACGGCCTGACACAGTAAGAGCTGTAGACTATTCACTTCCTGACAACACAGTAAGAGCTGTAGACTATTCATGGCCTGACACAGTAAGAGCTGTAGACTTTTCACTTCCTGACAACACAGCAAGAGCTGTAGACTATTCACGGCCTGACACAGTAAGAGCTGTAGACTTTTCACTTCCTGACAACACAGCAAGAGCAGTAGACTATTCACGTCCTGACAACACAGTAAGAGCTGTAGACTATTCATGGCCTGACAACACAGTAAGAGCTGTAGACTTTTCACTTCCTGACAACACAGTAAGAGCTGTACATAGACTATTCACTTCCTGACAACACAGCAAGAGCTGTAGACTATTCACGGCCTGACACAGTAAGACCTGTAGACTTTTCACTTATTGACAACACAGTAAGAGCTGTAGACTATTCACTTCCTGACAACACAGTAAGAGCTGTAGACTTTTCACTTCCTGACAACACAGTAAGCTTTCATGGCCTGACAACACAGTAAGAGCTGTAGACTATTCATGGCCTGACAACACAGCAAGAGCTGTAGACTATTCATGGCCTGACAACACAGTAAGAGCTGTAGACTATTCATGGCCTGAAAACACAGTAAGAGCTGTAGACTATTCACTTCCTGACAAAACAGTAAGAGCTGTAGACTTTTCATGGCCTGACAACACAGTAAGAGCTGTAGACTATTGACTTCCTGACAACACAGTAAGAGCTGTAGAATTTTCACTTCCTGTCAACACAGTAAGAGCTGTAGACTTTTCACTTCCTGACAACACAGTAAGAGCTGTAGACTATTCATGGCCTGACAACACAGTAAGAGCTGTAGACTATTCATGGCCTGACAACACAGTAAGAGCTGTAGACTTTTCACGGCCTGACACAGTAAGAGCTGTAGACTATTCACTTCCTGACAACACAGTAAGAGCTGTAGACTATTCATGGCCTGACACAGTAAGAGCTGTAGACTTTTCACTTCCTGACAACACAGCAAGAGCTGTAGACTATTCACGGCCTGACACAGTAAGAGCTGTAGACTTTTCACTTCCTGACAACACAGTAAGAGCTGTAGAC
>JAWQFJ010001289.1:0-10000 GCA_034096865.1 Theodoxus fluviatilis
GCCATACAAGCTGGCGGGCCATACAAGCTGGCGGGCCATACAAGCTGGCGGGCCACACAAGCTGGAGGGCCATACAAGCTGGCGGGCCATACAAGCTGGCGGGCCATACAAGCTGGCGGGCCATACAAGCTGGAGGGCCATACAAGCTGGAGGGCCATACAGGCTGGCGGGCCACACATGCTGGCGGGCCACACAGGCTGAAGGGCCACACAGGCTGAAGGGCCACACAGGCTGGCGGGCCACAGTATCGGATTGGCAAGCAATCTTAGTGGCTTAATCCGCAGTGAATTTGCTGTGATTCCCACACACAATGACGAAAAAAATCTTACGATTCGAGAGAGGGAAAAAAAATCGTTAAATCTCAGCCAATCACATTATGTTGTGACCCGGCAGCCTGTGTGGCCCGCCAGCCTGTGTGGCCCGCCAGCCTGTGTGGCCCGCCAGCCTGTGTGGCCCGCCAGCCTGTGTGGCCCGCCAGCCTGTGTGGCCCGTCAGCCTGTGTGGCCCGCCAGCTTGGCCCGCCAGCTTGTGTGGCCCGCCAGCTTGTGTGGCCCGCCAGCTTGTGTGGCCCGCCAGCCTGTGTGGCCCGCCAGCTTGTGTGGCCCGCTAGCTTGTGTGGCCCGCCAGCTAGTATGGCCCGCCAGCCTGTGTGACCTGCCAGCCTGTGTGGCCCGCTAGCTTCACAGTCTTCCTTACACCCCTCTCCTCGCACGACTCCATTGGTGGGGCCCGCCTCTGGAAACCCATCCGTTTCTTCTTTGTAAGAATGTTACTCCATCCCGTAAAAACCCAGTCATTCTTCATTCACTCAACCTCTCCCTACACGTCCTCAGGTGGACGAGTCCATGTTCGATGAAATCAAGGGGTGTCCGCCCCCTATCAACACAACCTGCGCCCTCCTCAAGGACTCGATGCAAGTGGACTGGTCCACCGTCACGTGGCAGGACTTGAAGAAGCCGCTCATCTCTGGCATGGCTGCCTTCCTCTACGTGCTGCTCAAGAGAGGCGTGGGGCCGATTCCAGGGGACATCACAGAGCAAGCCAGAGTCTGGGCCAGCGTGTACCGCCCTGGCAGGGGCGTCTCAGACTTCCACAAGGATGACTTTGGACAGTGTGAGTGTTGGGGAGCGTTGCTTAGCCTTCCTAGCTGGCAAAGGATAGGCCGGTGTCAACATGTGTCACAAACATTGGGGAAAGATTTCCGAGTACGGGCCACACTAGTGGACTCGTCCGAGGAGAGGGGTGTGGGAGACAGCGTAGCTGGCGGGCCACACTAGTGGACTCGTCCGAGGAGAGGGGTGTGGGAGACAGCGTAGCTGGCGGGCCACACCAGTGGACTCGTCCGAGGAGAGGGGTGTGGGAAAGACTGCCGAACTGGCGGGCCACGCTAGTGGACTCGTCCGAGGAGAGGGGTGTGGGAAAGACAGCGGAGCTGGCGAGCCACACTAGTAGACTCCTCCGAGGAGAGGGGTGTGGGAAAGACAGCGGAGCTGGCGAGCCACACTAGTAGACTCCTCCGAGGAGAGGGGTGTGGGAGACAGCGGAGCTGGCGGGCCACACTAGTGGACTCGTCCGAGGAGAGGGGTGTGGGAGACAGCGTAGCCGGCGGGCCACACTAGTGGACTCGTCCGAGGAGAGGGGTGTGGGAGACAGCGTAGCTGGCGGGCCACACTAGTGGACTCGTCCGAGGAGAGGGGTGTGGGAGACAGCGTAGCTGGCGGGCCACACTAGTGGACTCGTCCGAGGAGAGGGGTGTGGGAGACAGCGTAGCCGGCGGGCCACACTAGTGGACTCGTCCGAGGAGAGGGGTGTGGGAGACAGCGTAGCCGGCGGGCCACACTAGTGGACTCGTCCGAGGAGAGGGGTGTGGGAGACAGCGTAGCCGGCGGGCCACACTAGTGGACTCGTCCGAGGAGAGGGGTGGGGGAGACAGCGTAGCCGGCGGGCCACACTAGTGGACTCGTCCGAGGAGAGGGGTGTGGGAGACAGCGTAGCCGGCGGGCCACACTAGTGGACTCGTCCGAGGAGAGGGGTGTGGGAGACAGCGTAGCCGGCGGGCCACACTAGTGGACTCGTCCGAGGAGAGGGGTGTGGGAGACAGCGTAGCCGGCGGGCCACGCTAGTGGACTCGTCCGAGGAGAGGGGTGTGGGAGACAGCGTAGCCGGCGGGCCACGCTAGTGGACTCGTCCGAGGAGAGGGGTGTGGGAGACAGCGTAGCCGGCGGGCCACACTAGTGGACTCGTCCGAGGAGAGGGGTGTGGGAGACAGCGTAGCCGGCGGGCCACACTAGTGGACTCGTCCGAGGAGAGGGGTGTGGGAAAGACAGCGTAGCCGGCGGGCCACACTAGTGGACTCGTCCGAGGAGAGGGGTGGGGGAGACAGCGTAGCCGGCGGGCCACACTAGTGGACTCGTCCGAGGAGAGGGGTGGGGGAGACAGCGTAGCCGGCGGACCACACTAGTGGACTCGTCCGAGGAGAGGGGTGGGGGAGACAGCGTAGCCGGCGGGCCACACTAGTGGACTCGTCCGAGGAGAGGGGTGTGGGAGACAGCGTAGCCGGCGGGCCACACTAGTGGACTCGTCCGAGGAGAGGGGTGTGGGAGACAGCGTAGCCGGCGGGCCATACTAGTGGACTCGTCCGAGGAGAGGGGTGTGGGAAAGACAGCCACGCTAGTGCACTCGTCCGAGGAGAGGGGTGTGGGAAAGACAGCCACGCTAGTGGACTCGTCCGAGGAGAGGGGTGTGGGAGACAGCGTAGCCGGCGGGCCACACTAGTGGACTCGTCCGAGGAGAGGGGTGTGGGAAAGACAGCCACGCTAGTGCACTCGTCCGAGGAGTGGGGTGTGGGAAAGACAGCCACGCTAGTGGACTCGTCCGAGGAGACGGGTGTGGGAGACAGCGTAGCCGGCGGGCCACACTAGTGGACTCGTCCGAGGAGAGGGGTGTGGGAGACAGCGTAGCCGGCGGGCCACGCTAGTGGACTCGTCCGAGGAGAGGGGTGTGGGAGACAGCGTAGCCGGCGGGCCACGCTAGTGGACTCGTCCGAGGAGAGGGGTGTGGGAGACAGCGTAGCCGGCGGGCCACACGAGCTGATCGGCCACAGCATCTGCCTGGTGTAAATGATAAAACAAATGTCAATCCCAAGAAAACTGCTCATCTAGTTAGTTACTCATACCAATTAATTCTCTCTGTAATTGAGCTTAGTTCAACTTCTCTATTATTATTCATGATACAAGTCTACACTCCATTTACCTAATCTTCTCCGAGCAATTCAACAGTTAAAATGTGTGATAAAACGTTCTGAACATTACTTTTCTACTCAAACTTTCTCCTCTTTTTTTCTCTCTTTCCCAGCAGCTGTTCCTCTAACCTTTCTTCCATATTTACATTTACATCCTTCCAATCTTTCTTCCTGTCTTCATTACTTCTAACCATTCTGCCTTCTATCACACATTCCTTCGATACCCGCAGTGCCCACACGGCCAGTGGACATGGCCATTCTGCTGGACAGCTCCAGAAGCATCAGCGAGCCCGACTTCGCCCACGTGCTGGAGTTCCTGGTCAACTTGACACGTCATCTTGACGTCACCGCTGACGGAACCCACGTGGCCCTCGTCTCCTTCAGCGACTCTGCCACGGTCAGTCAGTCGCAGACACGGTCAGTCAGTCACAGACATGGTCAGTCAGTCACAGACACGGTCAGTCAGTCACAGGCGTGGTCAGACAGTCACAGGCGTGGTCAGTGAGTCACAGGCGTGGTCAGCCAGTCACAGGCGTGGTCAGTGAGTCACAGGCGTGGTCAGTGAGTCACAGGCGTGGTCAGTGAGTCACAGGCGTGGTCAGAGTCACGGGCGTGGTCAGTGAGTCACAGGCGTGGTCAGTGAGTCACAGGCGTGGTCAGTGAGTCACAGGCGTGGTCAGAGAGTGAGTCACAGGCGTGGTCAGTCAGTCACATCCACGGGCGTTTAGGCACGGGTGGTCAGTCAGTGAGTCACAGGCGTGGTTAGTCAGTCACAGGCGGTCAGTTAGCAAGAGGCATGCAGGCAGGCAGTCACAGGCAGGCAGGCAGGCAGTCACAGGCACGGTCAGTCACAGCCATAGGGAAGGCAGGAAGACTGGAATAATGGTTGGAAGAAATGCTGGAGAGGAAGAGAGAAAGTTCTATATGAATGCCTTAAGGCGCCTACACACGTACCGGTTGTCCCCCGGTTTTGCTGCCGATCCGGTCAAAAATCGAAACCGTGGACTAATCCGGCATGGTTCTTGTGACTAGGGCTGGCTCTATTTTCCCGACCCCTCCGGAGCGGTTCATATGCCCGGCAACGCGAGATCTCGCGTTGTGGCGACTTAGTCGCCAATTTTAATGGCGGACGCTTTCGTTGCTTCAGGCAGGAAAAGGTGTATTTGGGGATACTACAAACCAATCCAAAGAAAAGGTAAGCCATGAACATCATTAATTTATCAAAGCTGTATGTTGAATGCGTCAGTAGGTCGTGAAAGCTTCAACTTTTTACAAATCGAATGCAGGTCAAGGCCGATCTACGCTTCCAACAATTATACAACAATATCATTCAATCTGCTCCACCCGCTTCGTTGCGTGTTTGCACATAAAACGCTGTATTTCGGGATACTAGAAGGCCCATCCCAAGAAAATGTAAGCCATGAACAGCATTAATTTATCAAAGCTGTATGTTGAATGCATCAGTAGGTCGGTAAAGCTTCAACTTTTTACAAATCGAATGCTGGTCAATGCAAATCTACACCGGCGAAGAATCATTAGAATGTCGATCGCCTCCGCTCGCGTGTTCGCACAGAAAACGCTGTATATCGGGATACTAGAAACCCCATCTCAAGAAAATGTAAGCCATGAACAGCATTAATTTATCAAAGCTGTATGTTGAATGCATCAGTAGGTCGGTAAAGCTTCAACTTTTTACAAATCGACTGCTGGTCAATCTCAATGCAAATCTACACCGACGAAGAATCATGTCGATCGCCTCCGCTCCATCGCGTGTTCGCACAGAAAACGCTGTATATCGGGTTACTAGAAACCCCATATCAAGAAAATGTAAGCCATGAACAGCATTAATTTGTCAAAGCTGTATGTTGAATGCATCAGTAGGTCGGGAAAGTTCTGCATTTTGCAAATCCGACAGGCAGGTCACACGCATGTACGTCAAAGCGTCTCAGTTGTCATAGGCTCACCAAAGGGACGTAACTCTAAATTCTGACTTTGCTTCGCGTAAAATGGACATCGCTCCAGTTCGCGGTGTGGGTGTAATTGTTGCGTGTGGCTGTCAACCCGCTTTTTACACGCACGGTCAGCCGGATTGGAAGCAAAACCAGCTTGAAAAACGTAACGTGTGTAGGCGCCTTTAGAGGGGGGAGGGGGCGGGAGCGGGATGGAGGGGGTAAGGTAGGGTTTGTATTTTTAGAAAGACTGAAGAAAAGATCAGAGCAAAACCTGAAGAGGAGTACATCCGGCCATCGCCTTCTTCAGACACTCTCGCACGGTCAGTCACAGCCACGGGGAAGGCAGGAAGGGTGGAAGAGAGGTTGGAAGAAATGTTGGAAGAGAGATTGGAAGAAATGTTGGCAGAGAGGTTGGAAGAAATGTTGGAAGAGATGTTGGAAGAAATTATGGAAGAGAGGTTGGAAGAAATGTTGGAAGAGAGATTGGAAGAAATGTTGGCAGAGAGGTTGGAAGAAATGTCGGATGAGATGTTGGAAGAAATGATGGAAGAGAGGTTGGAAGAAATGTTGGAAGAGAGATTGGAAAAAATGATGGAAGAGAGGTTGGAAGAAATGTTGGGTAAAGGAAGGAATGCTCTAGCTGAATGGCGGGGGAAAACATGAGCATGTTATCGGAAGAAAGACGGAAAGATACATCAGAAAGGTAGTTGAAGAGGGCAAATGTTGGGAAAAGGTGTGATGAATTGTGGAAAGTTTTTTCCGACTAATGCAAATTGGACGGTTTTGGGGGGTGGGGTGGGGGTTCATTGAAAGGGACGCATTATTCTAGACTCGGGTTCCTAAATAGAAAATAACATATTTATAATTAATCAAAATACTTATTATGACATTTAATAACTATTATAATCACTTATGTGATCAAAATACAGAAATAATTTCACCCTTTCTTGACACTTTCATCTCGGACGAAACTGCAGAATAATAAGTTGAAGTATCAACGAATGAACAGATGGATCGATGAATGAGTGTCTGAATGAACGAGAGTACGAATGAAAGAAATAAAGTGTGAATTAATGAACAGAAAATAATTGATAGGTTGAGTGGACAGATGAATACAATGCATGCAAGCATGAACAAATGCACGAATAAATAGTGAATATGATTGAGTGAGTGAAAAAATGAATGAAGATTGAAGGAATAAATGATTTAATAATAAATATCAAATTACAAAAATTAACAAATGAATAGATACTTATATTATGAATAAATGCATGCATGATTGGATTGATGGATCAATAAATGCATAAATAATTGCATGAACAAATGATGGATGCACGAATGCATGAATGAATGCACGAACGAATGAATGAATGAATGAATGAATGAATGAATGAATGAATGAATGAATGAATGAATGAATGAATGAATGAATGAACGAACGAGCGATCGAACGAACGATCGAATGAATGAATGAATGAATGAATGAATGAATGAATGAATAAAGGAACGAACAAACGAATAACTGAACGAACGAACGAACGAACGATCGAACGATCGAACGACCTAACGCACGAACAAATGAACAAGTCAACAACTGCACTTGTCCTTGCAGGTGGAGTTCAAGCTGACGGAGTACATGAGTCAGTCTTCGCTGGAGCAGGCCCTCCTTGCAGTCCCCTACAGGCCTGGCTTCACCAACACCGCGGAGGCCATCAGAAAAGCCAACCTGGAGGTGAGGCTCTCCTCAACAGCAGGAAATGCTGGCATGCTTCTAAAGGAAATCCTGGCATGCTTCTAAAGGAAATTTCGGTATGCTTCTAAAGGAAATGCTGGCATGCTTCTGAAGGAAATCCTGGCATGCTTCTAAAAGAAATCCTGGCCTGCTTCTAAAAGAAATCCTGGCATGCTTCTAAAGGAAATGCTGGCATGCTTCTAACGGAAATCCTGGCATGCTTCTAACGGAAATGCTGGCGTGATTCTTAAGGAAATGCTGGCATGCTTCTTAAGGAAATGCTGGCATGATTCTTAAGGAAATGCTGGTATGCTTCTAAAGGAAATGTGGCATGCTTCTAACGGAAATCCTGGCATGCTTCTGAAGGAAAATGCTGACATGCTTCTAAAGGAAATCCTGGAATGCTTCTAAAAGAAATCCTGGCATGCCTCTGAAGGAAAGCTGGAACGCTTCTGAAGGAAATGCTGGCATGATTCTAAAGGAAATGCTGGCATGCTTCTAAAGGAAATCCTGGCATGCTTCTGAAGAAAATCCTGGCATGCTTCTAAAGGAAATCCTGGCATGCTTCTAAAAGAAATCCTGGCCTGCTTCTAAAAGAAATCCTGGCATGCTTCTAAAAGAAATCCTGGCCTGCTTCTAAAGGAAATCCTGGCATGCTTCTGAAGGAAATGCTGGCATGATTCTGAAGGAAATGCTGGCATGATTCTAAAGGAAATGCTGGCATGCTTCTAAAGGAAATGCTGGCATGCTTCTGAAGGAAATGCTGGCATGCTTCTAAAGGAAATGCTGGCATGATTCTAAAAGAAATCCTGGAACGCTTCTAAAGGAAATCCTGGCATGCTTCTAAAGGAAATCCTGGCATGCTTCTAAAGGAAATCCTGGCATGCTTCTGAAGGAAATCCTGGCATGCTTCTAAAGGAAATGCTGGCATGCTTCTGAAGGAAATCCTGGCATGCTTCTACAGGAAATTCTGACATGCTTCTACAGGAAATCCTGGCCTGCTTCTGAAGGAAATGCTGGTATGCTTCTAAAGAAAGTCCTGGCATTCTTCTAAAGGAAATGCTGGCATGATTCTAAAGGAAATGCTGACATGCTTCTGAAGGAAATCCTGGCATGTTTCTGAAGGAAATCCTGGCATGCTTCTGAAGGAAATCCTGGCATGCTTCTGAAGGAAATCCTGGCATGCTTCTGAAGGAAATCCTGGCA
Organism: Theodoxus fluviatilis; assembly: GCA_034096865.1. NCBI lineage: Eukaryota > Metazoa > Mollusca > Gastropoda > Cycloneritida > Neritidae > Theodoxus > Theodoxus fluviatilis. The sequence continues at coordinate 8,132 of JAWQFJ010001289.1, forward strand.
TGTTTCTGAAGGAAATCCTGGCATGCTTCTGAAGGAAATCCTGGCATGCTTCTACAGGAAATTCTGACATGCTTCTACAGGAAATCCTGGCCTGCTTCTGAAGGAAATGCTGGTATACTTCTAAAGAAAGTCCTGGCATTCTTCTAAAGGAAATGCTGGCATGTTTCTATAGGAAATCCTGTTATGCTTCAGAAGAAAATGCTGGCAAGCTTCTAAAGGAAATATTGGCAGGCTTCTAAAGGAAATCTTGGGATGCTTCTAAAGGAAATGCTGGCATGCTTCTAAAGGAAATGCTGGCATGCTTCTGAAGGAAATCCTGGCATGCTTCTAAAGGAAATGCTGGCATGCTTCTGAAGGAAATGCTGGCATGCTTCTAAAGGAAATGCTGGCATGCTTCTGAAGGAAATACTGGCATGCTTCTACAGGAAATCCTGGCATGCTTCTGAAGGAAATGCTGGCACGCTTCTAAAGGAAATGCTGACATGCTTGTAAAGGAAATGCTGGCATGCTTCTGAAGGAAATGCTGGCATGCTTCTAAAGGAAATGCTGGCATGCTTTTATAGGAAATGCTGACATTCTTTTACAGGAAATCCTGGCATGCTTCTGAAGGAAATCCTGGCATGCTTCTAAAGGAAATGCTGGCATGATTCTTAAGGAAATCCTGGCATTCTTCTAAAGGAAATCATGGCATGCTTCTAAAGGAAATCCTGGAATGCTTCTAAAGGAAATTCTGGCAAGCTTCTAAAGGAAATCCTGGAATGCTTCTAAAGGAAATTCTGGCAAGCTTCTAAAGGAAATCCTGGAATGCTTCTAAAGGAAATTCTGGCAAGCTTCTAAAGGAAATCCTGGAATGCTTCTAAAGGAAATTCTGGCAAGCTTCTAAAGGAAATCCTGGAATGCTTCTAAAGGAAATTCTGGCATGCTTCTAAAGGAAATTCTGGCATGCTTCCAAATCCCGCGCGAAGCCAGGCGCTGATTGGTCGCGAGACGATACTCATTTCGCGCGGTTTTCTGTTGATTGGTCATCTATAAATAGGACCCCCTGTATCCTTGCGCGTTGCAGTTTAGATACTGACCTGTTTCTATGTCAAACTGAGACACATTCTTCAGAAGGACCGATTCTCTTGCAAACTGCGAACGTGAAGAACTGATGCGTGCAAAATTTTCGCGGCAGCTCCGAATTTCTCAACAGCCAATCAGCAAAAACGACGCGGAAAAAGATTAAGTGCGCACATATGAGCTTTATACTAGTATCACCAAAGAAGTCCTTGGTAGGGCCTATCATATGATTAGTGGAGCGCAGCTATTTTAGACAACAAATCATTGCCAGGCTTTGCACGGAATTTAGTCATGGTCGAAATCCTGAACGTCATTCCCTTTCGGGCACTAGGCCAATATAAAAAAGTTGTTTCCGGTCACCCGACCGACCCTAAATGTTGCCACTGTCCCTACTCGTTTGTTTTTTAATGTTGGAAAAATAAACATGTGCATGACCTAAACTTTGTAAATCTATCACTAGAATGGATAATAACTTTTCTTTAATGTTAATCCTATCTACTTACCATATTTTTGTTGACCACGTTGCCTTATATTTTGGGGGGACGGGGGGAGGGGGGGTCCTTAGATTTCAAGTAGTCCCCATTCCATGCAGTCTTCTTATTCTTGTAGCCATTGAAATTAATTCCGTAATGATTTCTTTGCGCCTTGCTTATCCACGCCACATCTGCCAAGTATATTTTTGGACGATATATGTAGAAACTTCAGAGTTTGGGGTAATGGTTATATAATTTCATTTAAATCTATTTCCCTTAAAATGTGAAAGACAACATGATAAACAATAGCGGAAGCATCGACAACTAGAGAGCACTC
>JAWQFJ010001289.1:15000-17500 GCA_034096865.1 Theodoxus fluviatilis
TACATCCATGCTCTGTGTACGTATATCCATGCTCTGTGTGCTTACATCCATCCACTGTGTACGTACATCCATGCTCTGTGTACGTACATCCATGCTCTGTGTACGTACATCCATGCTCTGTGTACGTACACCCATCCACTGTGTACGTACATCCATGCTCTGTGTACGTACATCCATGCTCTGTGTACGTACATCCATGCTCTGTGTACGTACACCCATCCACTGTGTACGTACATCCATGCTCTGTGTACGTACATCCATGCTCTGTGTACGTACATCCATGCTCTGTGTACGTACATCCATGCTCTGTGTACGTACATCGATGCTCTGTGTACGTACACCCATCCACTGCGTGCTTACATCCATCCTCTGTGTGCTTACATCCATCCACGGTGTACGTACATCCATGCTCTGTGTACGTACATCCATGCTCTGTGTACGTACACCCATCCACTGTGTACGTACATCCATGCTCTGTGTACGTACACCCATCCACTGTGTACGTACATCCATGCTCTGTGTACGTACATCCATCCACGGTGTACGTTCATCCATGCTCTGTGTACGTACATCCATGCTCTGTGTACGTACACCCATCCACTGTGTACGTACATCCATGCTCTGTGTACGTACACCCATCCACTGTGTACGTACATCCATGCTCTGTGTACGTACATCCATCCACGGTGTACGTACATCCATGCTCTGTGTACGTGCATCCATCCACTGAGTGCTTACATCCGCCCACTTTTCAAACCAGAAAGTTTGCCCCCCATGATAATGCAGGTTGTTTGTGCAAAGTGTGGATCTGCCTCGCTAATCAGTGAAAGGCTGGCACACGGGTGGTGTGTGACGCTGGCACATGGGTGGTGTGTGACGCTGGCACATGGGTGGTGTGTGACGCTGGCACACGGGTGGTGTGTGGCGCTGGCACATGGGTGGTGTGTGACGCTGGCACACGGGTGGTGTGTGACGCTGGCACATGGGTGGTGTGTGACGCTGTCACATGGGTGGTGTGTGACGCTGGCACATGGGTGGTGTGTGACGCTGGCACATGGGTGGTGTGTGACGCTGGCACATGGGTGGTGTGTGACGCTGGCACACGGGTGGTGTGTGACGCTGGCACACGGGTGGTGTGTGACGCTGGCACACGGGTGGTGTGTGACGCTGGCACACGGGTGGTGTGTGACGCTGGCACACGGGTGGTGTGTGACGCTGGCACACGGGTGGTGTGTGACGCTGGCACACGGGTGGTGTGTGACGCTGGCACATGGGTGGTGTGTGACGCTGGCACATGGGTGGTGTGTGACGCTGGCACATGGGTGGTGTGTGACGCTGGCACACGGGTGGTGAGTGACGCTGGCACATGGGTGGTGTGTGACGCTGGCACATGGGTGGTGTGTGACGCTGGCACACGGGTGGTGTGTGGCGCTGGCACATGGGTGGTGTGTGACGCCGGCACACGGGTGGTGTGTGACGCCGGCACATGGGTGGTGCGTGGCGCTGGCACATGGGTGGTGTGTGACGCTGGCACATGGGTGGTGTGTGACGCTGGCACATGGGTGGTGTGTGACGCTGGCACATGGGTGGTGTGTGACGCTGGCACATGGGTGGTGTGTGACGCTGGCACATGGGTGGTGTGTGACGCTGGCACACGGGTGGTGTGTGACGCTGGCACACGGGTGGTGTGTGACGCTGGCACATGGGTGGTGTGTGACGCTGGCACACGGGTGGTGTGTGACGCTGGCACACGGGTGGTGTGTGACGCTGGCACATGGGTGGTGTGTGACGCTGGCACATGGGTGGTGTGTGACGCTGGCACATGGGTGGTGTGTTACGCTGGCACACGGGTGGTGTGTGACGCTGGCACATGGGTGGTGTGTGACGCTGGCGCATGGGTGGTGTGTGACGCTGGCGCATGGGTGGTGTGTGACGCTGGCACACGGGTGGTGTGTGACGCTGGCACATGGGTGGTGTGTGACGCTGGCACATGGGTGGTGTGTGACGCTGGCACACGGGTGGTGTGTGACGCTGGCACATGGGTGGTGTGTGACGCTGGCACATGGGTGGTGTGTGACGCTGGCACACGGGTGGTGTGTGACGCTGGCACATGGGTGGTGTGTGACGCTGGCACATGGGTAGTGTGTGACGCTGGCACACGGGTAGTGTGTGACGCTGGCACATGGGTGGTGTGTGACGCTGGCACATGGGTGGTGTGTGACGCTGGCACACGGGTGGTGTGTGACGCTGGCGCATGGGTGGTGTGTGACGCTGGCACATGGGTGGTGTGTGACGCTGGCACATGGGTGGTGTGTGACGCTGGCACATGGGTGGTGTGTGACGCTGGCACATGGGTGGTGTGTGACGCTGTGCGTGCAGCGTAGGCGAGGGTGGCAGGCAACTGCCCTACTCACTGCGTGCGCTCCTGCTGCAGGAACGGCGCTGTGCCTACGTATTAATGGTCATGGCCGCCCTCTGGCTGACCGAGACCATCCCCATC
>JAWQFJ010001289.1:20000-22500 GCA_034096865.1 Theodoxus fluviatilis
GAGTGCAGACTGCTGTGTGTGTAGAGTGCAGACTGCTGTGTGTGTAGAGTGCAGACTGCTGTGTGTGTAGAGTGCAGACTGCTGTGTGTGTAGAGTGCAGACTGCTGTGTGTGTAGAGTGCAGACTGCTGTGTGTGTAGAGTGCAGACTGCTGTGTGTGTAGAGTGCAGACTGCTGTGTGTGTAGAGTGCAGACTGCTGTGTGTGTAGAGTGCAGACTGCTGTGTGTGTAGAGTGCAGACTGCTGTGTGTGTAGAGTGCAGACTGCTGTGTGTGTAGAGTGCAGACTGCTGTGTGTGTAGAGTGCAGACTGCTGTGTGTGTAGAGTGCAGACTGCTGTGTGTGTAGAGTGCAGACTGCTGTGTGTGTAGAGTGCAGACTGCTGTGTGTGTAGAGTGCAGACTGCTGTGTGTGTAGAGTGCAGACTGCTGTGTGTGTAGAGTGCAGACTGCTGTGTGTGTAGAGTGCAGACTGCTGTGTGTGTAGAGTGCAGACTGCTGTGTGTGTAGAGTGCAGACTGCTGTGTGTGTAGAGTGCAGACTGCTGTGTGTGTAGAGTGCAGACTGCTGTGTGTGTAGAGTGCAGACTGCTGTGTGTGTAGAGTGCAGACTGCTGTGTGTGTAGAGTGCAGACTGCTGTGTGTGTAGAGTGCAGACTGCTGTGTGTGTAGAGTGCAGACTGCTGTGTGTGTAGAGTGCAGACTGCTGTGTGTGTAGAGTGCAGACTGCTGTGTGTGTAGAGTGCAGACTGCTGTGTGTGTAGAGTGCAGACTGCTGTGTGTGTAGAGTGCAGACTGCTGTGTGTGTAGAGTGCAGACTGCTGTGTGTGTAGAGTGCAGACTGCTGTGTGTGTAGAGTGCAGACTGCTGTGTGTGTAGAGTGCAGACTGCTGTGTGTGTAGAGTGCAGACTGCTGTGTGTGTAGAGTGCAGACTGCTGTGTGTGTAGAGTGCAGACTGCTGTGTGTGTAGAGTGCAGACTGCTGTGTGTGTAGAGTGCAGACTGCTGTGTGTGTAGAGTGCAGACTGCTGTGTGTGTAGAGTGCAGACTGCTGTGTGTGTAGAGTGCAGACTGCTGTGTGTGTAGAGTGCAGACTGCTGTGTGTGTAGAGTGCAGACTGCTGTGTGTGTAGAGTGCAGACTGCTGTGTGTGTAGAGTGCAGACTGCTGTGTGTGTAGAGTGCAGACTGCTGTGTGTGTAGAGTGCAGACTGCTGTGTGTGTAGAGTGCAGACTGCTGTGTGTGTAGAGTGCAGACTGCTGTGTGTGTAGAGTGCAGACTGCTGTGTGTGTAGAGTGCAGACTGCTGTGTGTGTAGAGTGCAGACTGCTGTGTGTGTAGAGTGCAGACTGCTGTGTGTGTAGAGTGCAGACTGCTGTGTGTGTAGAGTGCAGACTGCTGTGTGTGTAGAGTGCAGACTGCTGTGTGTGTAGAGTGCAGACTGCTGTGTGTGTAGAGTGCAGACTGCTGTGTGTGTAGAGTGCAGACTGCTGTGTGTGTAGAGTGCAGACTGCTGTGTGTGTAGAGTGCAGACTGCTGTGTGTGTAGAGTGCAGACTGCTGTGTGTGTAGAGTGCAGACTGCTGTGTGTGTAGAGTGCAGACTGCTGTGTGTGTAGAGTGCAGACTGCTGTGTGTGTAGAGTGCAGACTGCTGTGTGTGTAGAGTGCAGACTGCTGTGTGTGTAGAGTGCAGACTGCTGTGTGTGTAGAGTGCAGACTGCTGTGTGTGTAGAGTGCAGACTGCTGTGTGTGTAGAGTGCAGACTGCTGTGTGTGTAGAGTGCAGACTGCTGTGTGTGTAGAGTGCAGACTGCTGTGTGTGTAGAGTGCAGACTGCTGTGTGTGTAGAGTGCAGACTGCTGTGTGTGTAGAGTGCAGACTGCTGTGTGTGTAGAGTGCAGACTGCTGTGTGTGTAGAGTGCAGACTGCTGTGTGTGTAGAGTGCAGACTGCTGTGTGTGTAGAGTGCAGACTGCTGTGTGTGTAGAGTGCAGACTGGCTGTGTGTGTAGAGTGCAGACTGCTGTGTGTGTAGAGTGCAGACTGCCGTGTGTGTAGAGTGCAGACTGCTGTGTGTGTAGAGTGCAGACTGCTGTGTGTGTAGAGTGCAGACTGCCGTGTGAGTGTAGAGTGCAGACTGCCGTGTGTGTGTAGAGTGCAGACTGCTGTGTGTGTAGAGTGCAGACTGCTGTGTGTGTAGAGTGCAGACTGCTGTGTGTGTAGAGTGCAGACTGCCGTGTGTGTAGAGTGCAGACTGTTGTGTGTGTAGAGTGCAGACTGCCGTGTGTGTAGAGTGCAGACTGCTGTGTGTGTAGAGTGCAGACTGCTGTGTGTGTAGAGTGCAGACTGCCGTGTGTGTAGAGTGCAGACTGCTATGTGTGTAGAGTGCAGACTGCATTGTGTGTAGAGTGCAGACTGCCGTGTGTGTAGAGTGCAGACTTCTCTGTGTGTAGAAAGCAGACTGCTATGTGTGTAGAGTGCAGACTGCTGTGAGTGTAGAGTGCAGACT
>JAWQFJ010001289.1:27500-72500 GCA_034096865.1 Theodoxus fluviatilis
GTGCAGTGCTGTGGCTGAGGAAGTGGTCTTGTCACAGTGCAGTGCTGTTACTGAGGAAGTTGTCTTGTCACAGCTCAGTGCTGTTACGGAGGAAGTGGTCTTGTCCCAGCTCAGTGCTGTTACTGAGGAAGTGGTCTTGTCACAGCTCAGTGCTGTTACTGAGGAAGTGGTCTTGTCACAGTGCAGTGCTGTGGCTGAGGAAGTGGTCTTGTCACAACTCAGTGCTGTTACTGAGGAAGTGGTCTTGTCACAGCTCAGTGCTGTTACTGAGGAAGTGGTCTTGTCACAGCTCAGTGCTGTTACTGAGGAAGTGGTCTTGTCACAGCTCAGTGCTGTTACTGAGGAAGTGGTCTTGTCACAGTGCAGTGCTGTGGCTGAGGAAGTGGTCTTGTCACAACTCAGTGCTGTTACTGAGGAAGTGGTCTTGTCACAGCTCAGTGCTGTTACTGAGGAAGTGGTCTTGTCACAGCTCAGTGTTGTTACTGAGGAACTGGTCTTGTCACAGTGCAGTCCTGTTACTGAGGAAGTGGTCTTGTCACAGCTCAGTGCTGTTACTAAGGAAGTGGTCTTGTCACAGTGCAGTGTTGTTGCTGAGGAACTGGTCTTGTCACAGCTTAGTGCTGTTACTGAGGAACTGGTCTTGTCACAGTGCAGTGCTGTTACTGAGGAAGTGGTCTTGTCACAGCTCAGTGCTGTTACTGAGGAAGTGGTCTTGTCACAGCTTAGTGCTGTCACTGAGGAAGTGGTCTTGTCACAGCTTAGTGCTGTCACTGAGGAAGTGGTCTTGTCACAGCTTAGTGCTGTCACTGAGGAAGTGGTCTTGTCACAGCTCAGTGCTGTTACTGAGGAAGTGGTCTTGTCACAGTACAGTCCTGTTGTTGAGGAAGTCAACTGCCAGCACCAGTCACTGCGACTATTTTGAAACTCGAATCTTTGATGGAGGGAACCTGGTGGCGTCCACCCTCTTTGCAAGCTGTGGATTTCAGTGTGTGTATGTGTGTGTGTGTGTGTGTGTGCGTGCGCGCGCGTGGGTGTGCGTGTGTGCGTGCGTGCGTGCGCGCGTGTGTGTGCGTATGTGTGTGCGTGCGTGCGAGCGTGTGTCTGTGTTTGTGTGCGTGTGTGTGTATGTGCGTGCGTGTTTGAGACTGGAATCAGTCATCACTGCTGACCTAAGCAAGCAGGCGAGACGAGGGCTGAGGTGGATGTCTTGCTGCAGAGGACGAGGCTCAAGTCCAGGCAGGAGGGGAGGGAGAGACGGATATGCAGATGGCCGAAGTCAGAGGGGTCAGCAATGGCCTCAAGGTCAGCGTTATTGGTGACGAAGCAGAGGAGAGTCCACGGGAGTCCTCCTTGCAGTGAGTACAACGTCCTGGCGGCTATCTTCCCTGCTGTCGTCTGCCCTCCGTCTCTAACTCCGTCTCTCCCTCTGTCTCTCCCTCCATTTCCTCCCTCTGTCTCTCCCTCCATCCCCTCTCTCTGTCTCTCCCTCCAGTCCCTCCCTCCATCCCCTCTCTCTGTCTCTCCCTCCAGTCCCTCCCTCCATTCCCTCTCTCTGTCTCTCCCTCCATTCCTTTCCTCTGTCTCTCCATCCAGCTCCTTCCTCTGTCTCTCCCTCCAGTGCCTCCCTCTGTCTCTCCCTCCGTCTCTCCCTCCATTTACTCCCTCTGTCTCTCCCTCTGTCTCTCCCTCCAGTCCCTCCCTCTGTCTCTCCCTCCAGTCCCTCCCTCTGTCTCTCCCTCCAGTCCCTCCCTCTGTCTCTCCCTCCAGCCCCTCCCTCTGTCTCTCCCTCCAGCCCCTCCCTCTGTCTCTCCCTCCAGTCCCTCCCTCCCTCTCTCCCTCCAGCCCCTTCCTCTTTCTCTAACTCCAGCCCCTCAGTCTGTCTCTCCCTCCAGCCCCTCCCTCTGTCTCTCTCTCCAATCCCTCCCTCCCTCTATCCCTTCAGCCCCTTCCTCTTTCTCTAACTCCAGCCTCTCAATCTGTCTCTCCCTCCAGCCCCTCCCTCCGTCTCTCTCTCTCCAGCCCCTCCCTCTGTCTCTCCTTCCGCCTCTCCCTCCAGTCCCTCCCTCCGTCTCTCCCTCCGTCTCTCCCTCCATTCCCTCCCTCCGTCTGTCCCTCCATTCCCTCCCTCCGTCTCTCCCTCCATTCCCTCCCTCCGTCTCTCCCTCCATTCCCTCCCTCTATTGCACACCTCCCTCCATCCGCTTGCCTCCTGTTCTGATGGAGTGACTGACACTGGGTTTGTACCTATCTGGTTGTGCATACGTCTTGAGGTCTGTCTATTTTTAATCCGTCTCTCTCTCTCTCTCTCTCTCTCTCTCTCTCTCTCTCTCTCTGTGTCTCTCTCTTGCTCTCGCTCTCGCTCTCTCTCTCTCTCTCTCTCTCTCCCCCGAGATTTCTCCTTATATCATTTTGTGTACTGTGGGAGTTGTCTATCCCTATCTGTAACCCCCTACCAGTTTGTACATATCTTTTAATGTAAGATGGGTAGTCGGCCTTAATAAAGTCAATCAATCAATCCAACCCAACCCAACCCCCAACCCAACCCAACCCATCCCAAACCAAACCAAACCAAACCAAACCAAACCAAATCTCTCTCCCCATCTCTCTCTCCCCATTTCGTTTGCTCTCTCTGTTTTTCTCCCTACCTGTTTGTGTGTGTGCACGCGCGCAAGTGCGAGTGCATATGCATGTGTTGGTAAGATTGAGTATATAAGAGTGTTTTTGAGAGTTCGCGCATATAGAACTGTGTGGTTTTAAGCAGCATTATTTTGTGAATGCACGTGAGCGGCTCATGCACGCAATTTCCATGCACGCACTTTCCATGCACGTAATTTCCATGCACGCAATTTCCATGCACGAACTTTCCATGCACGCCTTTCTTCTGTTTCCTTGCGTTTTCCCTCCTATCTTTGGATGACCTTGCGTGGCGTTGGCTGACCTTGCACGACGGTGGATGACCTTGCGTGACAGTGGATGACCTTGCGTGACAGTGGATGACCTTGCGTGACAGTGGATGACCTTGCGTGACAGTGGATGACCTTGCATGATGGTGGATGACCTTGCGTGACAGTGGATGACCTTGCGTGACAGTGGATGACCTTGCGTGACAGTGGATGACCTTGCGTGACAGTGGATGACCTTGCGTGACAGTGGATGACCTTGCGTGACAGTGGATGACCTTGCGTGACAGTGGATGACCGTGCGCGACAGTGGATGACCGTGCGTGATGGTGGATGACCGTGCGTGACGTTGGATGACCTTGCGTGACAGTGGAGGACCTTGCGTGACAGTGGATGACCGTGCGTGATAGTGGATGACCGTGCGTGACAGTGGATGACCGTGCGTGACAGTGGATGATCGGGCGTGACGTTGGATGACCTTGCGTGACGTTGGATGACCTTGCGTGACGTTGGATGACCATGCTTGACGTTGGTAAACCTTACGTGACGTTGGTAGACCTTGCGTGACGTTGGTAAACCTTGCGTGACGTTGGTAGACCTTGCGTGACGTTGGATGACCTTGCGTGACGTTGGTAGACCTTGCGTGACGTTGGTAGACCTTGCGTGACAGTGGAGGACCTTGCATGACAGAGGATGACCTAGCGTGACAGTGAATGATCTAGCGTGACACTGATGACTTAGCGTGACATGGGTAAAACTGAGAGCAAGACAGCCCTCCGTCTGTCACAGCAAGTACAAGGTGAGCGAGGGCATGGAGGAGGGGACGGCGCCCACACATCCGGGCTCCAAGCTGCCAGGATCCGCGGAGTTGCAGCGCCTGTGCAAGGGCCTGTGTCTGTGCATCGCCTACGCCTCCAACATCGGGGGCATCGCCACGCTGACCGGCTCGCCACCCAACCTGGTGCTGCAAGGACAGGCCAACCAGTAAGCATGACACACATATGCTCGCGCGCGCACACATACGCGCCACGCGCGCTCGCGCGCACACGCGCACAGACACACACACGCGCAGACACACACCTCTCTCTCTCTCTCTCTCTCTCTCTCTCTCTCTCTCTCTCTCTCTCTCTCTCTCTCTCTCTCTCTCTCTCACTCTCTCTCTCTCTCACTCTCTCTCTCACTCACTCTCTCTCTCACTCTCTCTCTCTCAACCATTTGCTCCTTACACGCTAAACTCTCCAAAATTTAAAAAAAACGCGATCATTCATGTCTGACTTATAGATCGTTCGAAAACTTTGATGCCAAAACCTTTTGTTCTGACCTCCAAAAGACACCCTTCCATGAAGTCCAATATCACACCGATCCAAACTGTGTACTTCAGCTTCGGTACAACATATTTCTTGGAGTAATTAACAAACACGTTCCGATCAGAAGAAAACGCGTGCGTCATCCAACGCTGCCACCGTGGTTAACCAAGGAAGTAATGCAAGCAATGTCCCTCAGAGATAAACACAGGAAAAGCAATGATTTCGTTGCATACAACAATCAAAGAAATGCAGTTAAAAGCTTAGTGAGGAAAGCAAAGAAAGAATATTTTCAGAAACTTATAACTGATAACAAAAACATAATTTCAGTATGGAACGCCATAAATACCTTTACCAAACGAAACGGAGCTAAAGCTCATCATACCCATCCGATGACGTTAATCATTAATGACTGCAATAATCACTTCCTTTCTGTGGCTGAAAAGTTATTACCTCGCGATAGCAACCATAATTTCCAATCTGAAACAGCATATCTCCAAGAATTCTGCCAGGAGAGACTATTGTCTTCATTGGAATTTGAGATTCCTCTTCTTGCTGTTCATGAAGTTGGCAGATTTATTGAAAAACTCAACTAAAAAACAACAGGACCTGATGGCATCAATAGCTTTCTTCTCAAACTCTCTCTTCCATATGTAATCGACTCGCTCACATACATATACAATTTGTGCATTATCAAGCAAAACTTCCCAGATGAATGGAAAAAAGCTAAAGTTATCCCTCTACCAAAAGTGAAAACTCCCACAAGTCTAGATGACTTCCGACCCATATCAGTTCTATCAATTTTATCAAAACCAATTGAAAAGCACGTTCACAAACATCTGTTGGCATTTCTTGATCGGCACAGTCTTCTTCACCCCCTTCAATCGGGCTTCCGACCAAAACATTCCTGCCATACTGCATTATCCCACCTGATAGACACCTGGCTGCACGCCATTAACACCTCGAAAGTGATAGGATCTGTCTTCCTAGATTTCAGAAAAGCCTTTGACATGGTACATCACGGCATACTATTGGATAAACTGGCTCTTTATTTTCATGGTCACACGACTGTGAAGTTTTTTCAGTCATTCCTGGATAATCGACAACAATGTGTCCAATTCGATGGGCACGTTTCCAAGTATGGTATTCTAAAAGCGGGTGTCCCACAGGGATCTGTACTAGGCCCCCTTTTATTCTGCTTATTCATAAATGACCTACCCTTGCATGTCATAGATAGAAAGGTCTCATGTAACATGTTTGCAGATGATACAACGCTGTCTACCGCGGTCAGCTCAACCGAAACTGTCGCAGATAAACTCCTAAAAGAGTCTTGATGAAATATGTTGCTGGTGTCTTTCAAATCATATGGTCCTCAACCCGTCCAAAACCAAGTATATGGTGATAACCACAAGGCAAAAACATCAACTACATCCTTTGTCACTCCCACTCTCATTTGATGCTGGGCCGAAAGAAAAGGTGAAAGAACACAAAGTGCTTGGGGTGATGATTGAGGAACTGTTAGACTGGAACTCCCACATAAATCTGATGTGCAAACAGATTTCAAGCAATCTCTGGCAGAAAAAAACATTGCTGAAGAGCAGGCAGGTTTCAGACCAGGTAGGAGCACCACCGAACAGATCTTCAATCTGAGAGTCCTGTGTGAGAAACATCTACAACACCAACAAGATCTGTACCATGTCTTTATAGACTTTAAGAAAGCATATGACAGAGTCTGGCATGCTGCGCTGTGGGCCACAATGAGAAGCTACAACATCAGCTCCAAGATCATCAAAGTCGTCGAACATCTCTATAACAGAGCGACCAGCGCAGTCCTGTTCAATGGTACCACAGGCGAATGGTTCAGGACAACGGTCGGAGTCAGACAGGGCTGTCTACTCTCCGCCACACTCTTCAACCTCTTCCTCGAAAGGATAATGACTGATGCCCTAGCAGACCACGAAGGATCAATCAGCATCTGTGGCAGAAAGATCACCAACTTACGTTTTGCTGATGACATTGATGGATTAGCAGGAAGTGAAGAGGAGCTGACTAGTCTTGTCGAGCACCTGAACAAGATCTCACAGGCATAGGGCATGGAGATCAGCGCCGAGAAGACCAAGGTGATGACGAACAATCCTCGGGGCTTCAATATGGAAATCAAAGTGAAGGGTCAAAAACTGGAAGCTGTGAACAACTTCAAATAAGTGGGATCTATCGTGACTGATGAAGGGTCCAAACCAGAGATATTGTCCAGGATAGCACAAACAACAGCAGCATTGGCAAAGTTGAAGCCAATATGGCGTGACAGAAATATCACTCTCGCGTCGAAGATCAGGCTCATGCGCACGCTGGCCATCTCCGTATTCTTGTATGCATGTGAGTCCTGGACACTCACATCTGAACTACAGAGACGGATACAAGCCCTGGAAATGAGATACTACCGCAAGATTCTGAACATCTCGTATAAAGACCATGTCACGAATGAGGAAGTCAGCAACAGGATCAGGAGAGCAATTGGACAGTACGAAGACCTGCTGTCAATCGTGAAAAGCAGAAAGCTGAAGTGGTACGGTCACGTGTCAAGAGGCAGTGGGCTGGCCAAGACCATCCTGCAAGGTACCGTACCAGGTGGGAGAAGGAGAGGCAGGCAGAGAAAGAGGTGGGAAGACAACATCACAGAGTGGGCAGGCTTGACCTTTGCTGACTCACAGCGAGCCACAGGGGCGGGTTTCAAAATAGGTAGTCGATCTTGGTCGCAAGATCTTGCTTCGCAGTAAGAGCTAGCTAAAAAAGAAACTACCCAACGTGACGAAGTAATGCGCATGCGCAGACGTCACGACAAGAGGTGAACTGGCCACATTTCAATGGCCGACGTGTTGCCGGTTCATTCAGAAAACGCTCTATTTCGAGATACTAGCAACCCATCCAAAGAAAATAGAAGCCATGCACAGCATTAATTTATCAAAGGTGTATGTTGAATGCATTAATAGATCGTGAAACCTCCTACAGTTTACACATCGAATGCAGGTCAACGCATCCACGACGAACTTTTGTCTCGAATCTTAAAAGCTAGGCACCTCTCAAGCTGCCTCGCTCAATCTACGCTCGTCTACGATTGGCTCGATAGCAAGCAAAGAATGAAACTGCCCATTCGGCGAGATCTACGTAGATCTACCGAGATCTTCGCATTTTGAAACCCGCCCCTGAGGATAGATAGAGATCGATGGAGGAAGATTGTCCGAAAGTCATCAGTGGTGTCTCAACAACCCATCTCAGGGTTAAGAGACTGAACTGAACTGAACAGCCTCGCATCGATTTGTTCAAATCGAGCCTATCTTACTCTGGGGCTGCTCTGTGGAATACACTGCCTGATGACATAAAATGTATCAAATCTTTGCCTATGTTCAAATCCAAAATTCGCGCTATTCTCAGGCATCATCCAATGCCATAGTTTTCCACGCTTTCATCTGACGTCTAGACAGTGGAACGGCTAAGTGTGTATCCCACATTGTCCATTCTTCACAAATGCTTACTTCAGGCCACCCCTGGCTGAACTTTTGGAGGGGTTCCTGCTGATTGGATGTTTGGGAGTAGGGGAGGGAGTGTACACCAAGAGGCTTTGGCCTGCATGTATGTTATTTGTTTGTAACATTTGGATGTTTAGAAAATTGTTTTTTATGTATATATGTCATTGTAGTTACTTCAAGTTTCATACTTTAATTTTGCTTCTCTGGTACACTATCTACCCATTTTAGTATGTTTAAGAAATTGTACATGTATAATTCTTGCAATAATTATACTGACTCTCTCTCTCTCTCTCTCTCTCTCTCTCTCTCTCTCTCTCTCTCTCTCTCTCTCTCTCTCTCTCTCTCTCTCTGTCTCTGTCTCTGTCTCTGTCTCTCTCTCTGTGTCTCTCTCTCTCTCTCTCTCTCTCTCTCTCTCTCTCTCTCTCTCTCTCTCCCCCTCTCTCTCCTCTCTCTCTCTCTCTCTCGCTCTCTCTCTCTCTCTCTCTCTCTCTCTCTCTCTCTCTGTCTCTCTCTCTCTCTCTCTCTCTCTCTCTCTCTCTCTCTCTCTCTCTCTCTCCCTCCCTCTCCTCTCCCCCCTCCCTCCCTCCCTCCCTCCCTCCCTCCCTCCCTCCCTCTCCCCCACCCTCTCCCCCACCCTCTCTCTCCAACCCACCCACCCTCTTACTCTCATTCTCTCTTCCCTTCCTCCCCCTTTCCCCAGCTCCCCCTCCCCCATCTCTCTCTCTCTCTCTCTCTCTCTCTCTCTCTCTCTCTCTCTCTCTCTCTCACCACATTTGAATATTTTGCCTCAAGGGCTGAATGTAATGTGATGAGGTGCACCTATTACCATCACCGAGTGTATTGTACATCTACTGTGTTCATGTCATAAGGTGCACCTATCACCAAGTGTATTTTACGCTGCTGTACTCATTATCGCCGCTGCTATCTTTTCCCTCCCTCCTATCTTCGGCTAATGAACCACTCTCCATAATTACTCCCCTCCCCGTCCTTGCCTGGGCTGTGGGCTATTGTTCTCGGTTGCCCTGTGGGTCCCTGCCCGGTCGGTCGTTGTCCGGAACCCACCCACTCACCTCTCTGCCCTCCCCCCTGTTTCTCTCCATCTACCCCCCTCTCCTCTTCCACCGGAAGAGAAGAACTTCCGTTCTTTGTCTGAAAGCCTTCCCCCGGAAGTAAACCCTTCCGGTTCTGCTTTGCTTCTACGTGCATGCCTCCTGATAAATAGAGGCTACAGTGCTTGCTTAGAGAGAGACCCGATTACACCAGGGTGAGAGACAGACCCATCCGATCTGTGAGAGAGACATTTTCACCACCCGGGTCCAGAAGTTGACTTACTAAGAACTTGTACCAACGGCCAATAAAGAGTGGAAAGTAACTCGACTTCGCCCCTGCGTCTTACTTGACTCCAACCTTACCACACTCCACCACATTTGGCGCTGCAGAGCAGGGTTGAAGCGAGTACTCTACCACCAATAATGGCCAACCAACGCAACAGCAACCTCAACCAGAATCCCCACGCTAGATTCCACGCGAGCGGCGTATCCATGGAGGAAAAGACTAAAAACTACTGCCTCGATCACTTCGCCATCGGACGCCTCCAGCATGAAGCATATACCGTCTCTGCCACTCTCCAGATTTGGCCTCAACTTCCGCTTCACCACTAGGAAAATGGTCAGTGCCACGCTGCAGTGCACGACCTCCGTCGCAGCCTGTCACCCGCCGTTCGATTCCTCGTCACCACCGGAGAATCCCTGCCACAACATCGTCCAGACGTGGAGCCACAACATGAAGCTGTCTCTCCAGGGGCACCCGTCCAACCTGCCTTTGATGAGACTGGAACCACCAGCCAAGCCCCTCATCACCCGAAGATAGCAGACGCCTTCCCTGGAATGCTGAAACAACGGCTGGCATTCCACACGCCCGCCTCTAGGACTCATTCCCCTCATGAACATTTCGGTATTTTGTGACTGCCGTTTTCATTTTCGTGCTGAGAGAACATGAACAGTTTTGTGAGACACACGGTTGCAATTCCCTTCATTGGAATGGAGACTCTTACTGTAAGTAATTCGTTTGTTCATTATGTCATGCCACCTTGCTGCCTATCCATTTTCGAGCCACGAACAGTAAATTCACATTGAAGTTGTGCTTAACACTTGAAGTGTCCACCCGCCCCAGAGTTAAGTCGAGAAGAGAACTGAATGAGACCGTCAGATCATGAGTGCCTGTCAAATACAGCCTATGCTTCTGAATGTGTGATCTCATGTCAGACAACGTTGTCAGTGTTTATTTTGTCCTGCTCGATTCATAGATTTCAGATGTACTTTGGGCCCTGATAATCGTCAGCCTTAGTCACATTTGTCGGTCAAATACCAGTCTTTGAACATAACGAGCGAGTGTTGTTTTTTCTACGTCATGGTTGAATGTACCTTGGATTTTGGTCAAATACCTGCCTCGGATTCATTCTAGTGAAAGGTCACGCCATGAACTGTGTATTTTGTTGTTTCAATCAGTGCGGACACTGATTCAATTTCACCGGGGGCATGTGATGAGGTGCACCTATTACCATCACCGAGTGTATTAATATATTGTACATCTACTGTGTTCATGTCATAAGGTGCACCTATCACCAAGTGTATTTTACGCTGCTGTACTCATTATCTCCGCTGCTATCTTTTCCCTCCCTCCTATCTTCGGCTAATGAACCACTTTCCATAATTACCCCCTCCCCGTCCTTGCCTGGGCTATTGTTCGTGGCTCCCCTAGCTGTGGGTCCCTGCCCGGTCGGTCGTTGTCCGGAACCCACCCACTCACCTCTCTGCCCTCCCCCCTGTTTCTCTCCATCTACCCCCCTCTCCTCTTCCACCGGAAGAGAAGAACTTCCGTTCTTTGTCTGAAAGCCTTCCCCCGGAAGTAAACCCTTCCGGTTCTGCTTTGCTTCTACGTGCATGCCTCCTGATAAATAGAGGCTACAGTGCTTGCTTAGAGAGAGACCCGATTACACCAGGGTGAGAGACAGACCCATCCGATCTGTGAGAGAGACATTTTCACCACCCGGGTCCAGAAGTTGACTTACTAAGAACTTGTACCAACGGCCAATAAAGAGTGGAAAGTAACTCGACTTCGCCCCTGCGTCTTACTTGACTCCAACCTTACCACCGACCACCACAGTAAGAAAGGCACTACTGTCTAATTCACTACCCTTGTAAAATAAAGTTCGTTCGTTCGTTCGTTCTCTCTCTCTCTCTCTCTCTCTCTCTCCCTCTCTCTCCCTCTCTCTCTCTCTCTCTCTCTCTCTCTCTCTCTCTCTCTCTCTCTCTCTCTCTCTCTCACTCTCTCTCGACTTCTGGCGCGCTCTCCTCAGTAGCAGGACGCGTTCACGTCGCTCTGCTGCATTTTCGCCGGTTGTAGAGAAAAGGTGGTAAAGCATGCCAGTAACTGGTCTTTCAGCTGCATTGGAGGTCATGCTTTCCACTCTTTTTGACATCGATACCATGTCCTCATTCAAAGTATTTGGAGAAAGGAACGCTACTGTCGTAGTTCTCAGATTCCCGTCCCAAGCTGGCCAGCCATTTTCTTTCGAGCAATCGACAAACCGCTGGAGAAGAAACGCACAACTGCGCGGAGACCAGCAGAGACGCAACAAATCATGAACTGAAAGTGGGTCAACGGACGACAAATCGGCCTCTAACCAGAAAAGCACAGCCTCATCAGCGGACAGCGAACAAGCAGCACTGGAGAAGTTAGAGCGGTCCGCTACAATACGGCAAATCGTGGATAAAGTGATGCAGCCCTTCAGAGACAATTTGCAACGTGAGGCAGAGGCAAAAGCGATTGAGTGTGCTGCCTCCGTGACAAGTGACCCACGTGTCGACCGTGGAATCGTCGAGGCTTCGTCGCAGGCGCCGATCCCTTCGACTGCAGGTGTCTCGTCTAGTGCACAGCACAGCTGTCCTAGTGTGGCTACTTCACCAGCGTGGCCACTATGCAGGGCCAGTTCTTGCTGTCAGGAGTGTTAACGCCTTGTCACATTTCGCAGGCTTGTCTAGGTAGTGTGTGGAAAGACGTTTTTGACAGGCTTAGCCAGTGTTGAACTGTCCTGAGCAGGTTGTGGATTAAGTGGATATTTACCCAATTCACCATACACAAAACGATTTAATGTATCCAAACCTAAGATCTTAAGCATGCAAAAACAAGCACTCTTTCAACACTTTCCGGGCTATTTATCCTCCAGTCATGCAAAGACGTGCAAGAAAAGTTACGCTGTTCGCTGTGTGGATGGACGGAGCTGTCGAGGAGAAACGCTTTCCCACGCTTGAACTTAGTGGGACGTGCACTTCTTGCCTGGTCTTGCACTGTACAGACAGGCCTAACTCTTGTCACTCTCTTACTCTTGTCACGCTCTTACTCTTGTCACGCTCTTACTCTTGTCACGCTCTTACTCTTGTCACGCCGCTCTTACTCTTGTCACGCTGTTCTTACTCTTGTCACGCTGCTCTTACTCTTGTCACGCCGCTCTTACTCTTGTCACGCCGCTCTTACTCTTGTCACGCTCTTACTCTTGTCACACCGCTCTTACTCTTGTCACGCTGCTCTTACTCTTGTCACGCTGCTCTTACTCTTGTCACGCTCTTACTCTTGTCACGCCGTTCTTACTCTTGTCTCGCCGCTCTATCTCTTGTCACGCCGCTCTTACTATTGTCACGCCGCTCTTATTCTTGTCACGCCGCTCTTACTCTTGTCACGCACTTACTCTTGTCACGCCGTTCTTACTCTTGTCACGCTGTTCTTACTCTTGTCACGCTCTTACTCTTGTCACACCGTTCTTACTCTTGTCACGCTGCTCTTATTCTTGTCACGCACTTACTCTTGTCACGCCGTTCTTACTCTTGTCACGCCGCTCTATTTCTTGTCACGCCGCTCTTACTCTTGTCACGCCGCTCTTATTCTTGTCACGCCGCTCTTACTCTTGTCACGCCGCTCTTATTCTTGTCACGCCGCTCTTACTCTTGTAACGCCGCTCTTACTCTTGTCACGCTCTTACTCTTGTCACGCCGCTCTTACTCTTGTCACGCCGCTCTTACTCTTGTCACACCGCTCTTACTCTTGTCACGCCGCTCTTACTCTTGTCACACCGCTCTTACTCTTGTCACACCGCTCTTACTCTTGTCACGCTCTTACTCTTGTCACGCCGCTCTTACTCTTGTCACGAAGCTCTTACTCTTGTCACGCCGCTCTTACTCTTGTCACGCCGCTCTTACTCTTGTCACGCCGCTCTTACTCTTGTCACGCCGCTCTTACTCTTGTAACGCCGCTCTTACTCTTGTCACGCCGCTCTTACTCTTGTCACGCTGCTCTTACTCTTGTCACGCTCTTACTCTTGTCACGCCGCTCTTACTCTTGTCACGTCGCTCTTATTCTTGTCACGCCGCTCTTACTCTTGTCATACCGCTCTTACTCTTGTCACGCTCTTACTCTTGTCACACCGCTCTTACTCTTGTCACGCGGCTCTTATTCTTGTCACGCTCTAACTCTTGTCACGCGGCTTTTACTCTTGTAACGCCGCTCTTACTCTTGTCACGCCGCTCTTACTCTTGTCACGCTCTAACTCTTGTCACGCTCTTACTCTTGTCGCGCTCTTACTCTTGTCACACCGCTCTTACTCTTGTCACGCGGCTCTTATTCTTGTCACGCTCTAACTCTTGTCACGCGGCTCTTACTCTGGTCACGCCGCTCTTACTCTTGTCACGTCGCTCTTATTCTTGTCACGCTCTAACTCTTGTCACGCTCTTACTCTTGTCACGCCGCTCTTACTCTTGTCACGCCGCTCTTACTCTTGTAACGCCGCTCTTACTCTTGTAACGCCGCTCTTACTCTTGTCACACCGCTCTTACTCTTGTCACGCCGCTCTTACTCTTGTCACGCTCTTACTCTTGTCACGCTCTTACTCTTGTCACGCTCTTACTCTTGTCACGCTCTTACTCTTGTAACGCCGTTCTTACTCTTGTCACGCCGCTCTTACTCTTGTAACGCCGTTCTTACTCTTGTCACGCCGCTCTTACTCTTGTCACGCTCTTACTCTTGTCACGCTCTTACTCTTGTAACGCCGCTCTTACTCTTGTCACGCCGCTTTTACTCTTGTCACGCCGCTCTTACTCTTGTCACGCCGCTTTTACTCTTGTCACGCTCTTACTGTTGTCACGCCGCTCTTACTCTTGTCACGCCGCTCTTATTCTTGTCACGCCGCTCTTACTCTTGTCACGCCGCTCTTACTCTTGTCACGCCGCTCTTACTCTTGTAACGCCGCTCTTACTCTTGTCACGCCGCTCTTACTCTTGTCACGCTCTTACTCTTGTCACGCTCGTACTCTTGTCACGCCGCTTTTACTCTTGTCACGCTCTTACTCTTGTCACGCCGCTCTTATTCTTGTCACGCCGCTCTTACAATTGTCACGCCGCTCTTACTCTTGTCACGCCGCTCTTACTCTTGTCATGCTCTTACCCTTGTCACGCTCTTACTCTTGTCACGCCGCTCTTATTCTTGTCACACCGCTCTTACTCTTGTCACGCTCTTACTCTTGTCACGTCTCTCTCATTCTTGTCACGCCGCTCTTACTCTTATCATGCTCTTACCCTTGTCACGCTCTTACTCTTGTCACGCTCTTACTCTTGTCACGCTCTTACTCTTGTCACGCTCTTACTCTTGTCACGCCGCTCTTACTCTTGTCACGCCGCTCTTACTCTTGTCACGCCGCTCTTACTCTTGTCATGCTCTTACCCTTGTCACGCTCTTACTCTTGTCACGTCGCTCTTATTCTTGTCACGCCGCTCTTACTCTTGTCACGCTCTTACTCTTGTCACGTCGCTCTTACTCTTGTCACGCCGCTCTTACTCTTGTCACGCCGCTCTTACTGTTGTCATGCTCTTACCCTTGTCACGCTCTTACTCTTGTCATGCTCTTACTCTTGTCACGCCGCTCTTACTCTTGTCACGCACTTACTCTTGCTGTTCTTTCACTGAAGCACGAAACACGTACTAATTTATTGACATATTTCTTTCCATACCATGTTGTTAGTTTATTAATTTATTATCGCTGATTTTCGAGAAGCGCCTGGAGTACTTGCTCGTTGCTTTCGTCGCGTGTTTGAAGGGCTTCCAATTGTTGTCTCCATTCGTTTTTGCTGGACACGCTTCCGAAGGCTGAACTGCAGGTATGTTGCCTTCCGTGCCCGCCGCGCTTCGCTGTGTTGATACGTTCCGTTCTCTCACTGCACGTTTCTGTAGAACTCGTTTGCTGTTTGTTTTTTTGTTGTTTGTTTGTTTGTTGCGATGGCTATTGCATCCGTCACTGTGTGGCTTCCCCTTACTACTGCACGTGACAGGAGCTGCCTGAGGCGGGACAAGATGGCCGCCAAGCGCGTCAGCAAGGCCATCGCTCAGCAGTTCCGCGACCTTGGTCCCCTCAGGTAGGCAGTCACCCCGGGTGTCACTTGGGGTGGGCGTGGCGGTGCGAGCCAGACTAGCTTTGGCACGTGTGGCTAGAGATGCTAGCTTGGTCGGCACGCTAGTCACAGGTAATAATAATAAATAGCATTTATAACGCGCATTTCTTGCAAGAACTCTATGCGCGGGCATAGCCACATTTACACGCAGTTACTCGTCAGCCATACTACATAGCACAACACTCGTACAACTATCATACCAGGACTTGACAAAAAACCTAGTAGGTTACAGAAAAGCAAGACGAAACATATGGGTTCTTAACTGAGATTTAAAAATGGACATAGTTGGTGCATCACGTAAGCCAGCCGGCAGGGAATTCCAGACACTAGGGGCAATGAAACTAAAACTACGCTCTCCTAAAGACTTGGTACTACGCTTTGGAATTTTCAGAAGCTTTTTACTTGATAAACGAAGAGAACGGGAAGGGTGATGGGTACAAAGGGAGGCCGAAAGATATGCCGGAAGGGTTGAATCAAAATGACGGCGCGGTACGCCAAAACAGCAATTTTGTACTGTCAGAGGAAATAAGCCAGTGTAGATATTTCAGGAGGGGTGTCACATGATCGCGCTTGCCCTCCATAAGAACCAGACGTGCCACTCTGTTTTGAACTCGTTGCAGACGGTTTAGTTGTTCCGCCGGAAGACACGCCAGGACTGAATTGCAGTAATCCAGTCGTGACGTGATCCTGGCAGTTACTAGCCTAGCCAGAGATACTATAGTAACTGGATAGCTGTCTGCGCGAAACGCGTCTGCCAGTGCCGTCTCGCGCAGAAAACCAGAGCAGAGGCACTGCTCTCTTCCGGTCTAAGTCTGGGCAGGTTCCATTGTCCACACAGCAATAGAATGTAATGGTTATTTCTTGTACTGTGCTTTATCATCTCTAGCTCAATTCAGTTGTGCAAATACATGATGTAATTTGCGGATTGTAGAGTCAGAGGTTTGAAGTTGGACTGACAATTCGTTGAATATGAAATGTGTTCTTTGACGTAGCGTTTGCTTAAAAGCACAGTGGAACCATTCCAGCTATATCCAGCGTCTGTGGGATTCAGAGGGTTTTGACACAACATGCCAGGAAATAACTGTGCAATTGTTGGTTGTGGAGCCTACACAGGCCGAAATAGAGGGCTGTCGTTCCACAGAATAAGAAAACACAACGATCCTGAATGGGAGCGAGCAGAGATACTATAGGTTCCTCCCTTTGCGAGTCATCGCGTTAGCGCCAGTGGCGGTATGCGCGCGTCAGAGAGCAGACGACGTGTTCTCACATGTACTGACTGCTATGCCGCTATGTAGAAGACAAGTGGAGTGCAATGGTGCTCAGCATTTCACATACGTTTAAGAAACGTTTAGCAGCAGTGCCTCTGACTTGCAACACCATCCTGCTTATTAAAAAAATATTTTCTGATTGATAACATCATTGCCAACTGACTTCATGAAGCGTCGACTCGCTCTTTGTCTTTCGTGTATTATCTCGGTCATAAATGTTACACTCATCTACACTGTCCGAGCTAATGTAGCTATAGATTGACAGTTATGTATAATATACTATTTCAATGTTCATACTTTCATTTCAACTACTTATTTTCAGTAAATGCTGCGTACTTACCTCAAGTATCTCCTCGATTAGCTGCTCCATTCTGAAAACTCGGAAACCGGAAATGATCGTTGCCCGAGAGAAGGCGGAGCTGCGCAGACAGCACTGCGACTATATTTAGACTATACACTGAGAGGTCAAGTCAGCAGTCCATTATATATAGTGTCTCTGGCCTAGCACAGGTAGTGTCCGAAAGGTATTGACGGATTGATGCAATACGGCGCAGTTCAAGAAAACATGCACGGCATGTACTGCTAATCTGATTGTGCATGGACAAGGTCTGGTCAATGTGAACACCGAGATACCTAACTGAACTCTTGAATGGTATAGAGCTGCCCCCAATGACTGTAGACTCACTCCCCATAAGCCCAAGACGTGATGGTGCACCGACAAGTAAAACTTCAGTTTTATCTGTGTTAAGCATCAGTTTGTTGCTGTTCATCCATGAAAGTACATCGTCAACACATGTCTCAATATCTGACTGCACAGAAGAAAAATCACAAATTTGTGCACTCTTTGACAATTCAGTGTCATCTGCATATTTATGAAAATCACACTCATGTCTTGATATTACATCTGAAAGGGGTTGGGAGTACAGTGTAAACAAAACAGGACCTAAGACAGAACCCTGTGAGACGCCAAAAACAAGTGGGGTTGGGGCTGACATGACGCCGTCAACAATGACGGACTGAGACCGATCATGAATGTAGGACGCAAACCAGTCGAGAACGGTGCCACGGAATCCAAAAGATAGCTCTAAACGCTTCAGGAGGATGGCATGGTCAAGCGTATCGAATGCTACACTGAGGTCCAACAACGCCATGAGTGACACGGAGGGTGGGTGGGGAGGGTAGGTGTCACGACCCAGGTTATTATTTGTAATTTTAGGAAAAACAGAGAAATATATTACGACTCCTGTGGTGTTACTTTAAATCCACTTCAGCATGAGAGCCATTAAATATTTTTGCAGTGTCAGCACTTGCTGACTGCATTTTTAAAACCGTTTCGCACGTGTGATTCCATTTGTCATGCGGCAGCACGTGTAAAATTCATTCTAAGAGCTGTAAATGTTAAGCCTGCTGGGCGGTTTAAAAAAATTTCATTTGTAATAATTGGTTTTGATTTTTTTTTCAGTTTGTACTTTGTTCAGTGAGAGAAAGGTTGTTTTGCATTGCTAGATGTTTATCCGTAATGAGTCGATTGTTTTACATTGGATTCGGTTTGTGGCGTCTTTGTCTTTTAATGTAATGAGTGACGGAGGAAGTAATTTCCCATTTTAATGTTTTTCTTTTTACAGTCCGGTTGGTGGTACGAGCCTGATACCACCTACACCGACCGTGACAGTAGGGCTGGGGGGAGAGAGGTGCAACAAGTTGTTTTTTGCTTGTGAGACACACTCTCAGAAGGCATTCAGTATTCCTCTTCGACATTTCAATATTAATAAAAACCGCTGGCGCTGAACCTCCAGGTTTTGGCACACACAAAAAATTGGGTTCAAACCCGCAATCTCTTGAGAAAAGAGGGGGGGAAAAACACACACAAAAACACAAAAAACAGGTCGGGTTCGAAAAAAGTTTCAGCGCGGATTCGAATCCGTTCACGCATGACCTAACGTTACAATTGTCCAGCGCTTTACCATCTGAGCCATTCATTTGGCAACTGACGTTACTACGTGTTTGTAAAGGAATTATAACGTTCTTTTCTGTAAACTCCCTCGCTTCATATTTTGCACTGTAAATTGTATAAAAATGGATGATAGTTCATGAAATTTGAGTGGTCTTGTACATTTTAGGATACTTAAGGTCTATTTCTGCCAAGTTTATTATCGATTCACTGCCATTAGGCCAAGCCAACAGACTACCAGTACCAAGTTGTTGCGCTTAAGTCAGGACAGACAGAACGAACGAACGAACTTTATTTTACAAGGGTAGTGAATTAGGCAGTATTGCCTTTCTTACTTACATTCACCCTTGAGGCAAATCATTCAACATGGGTTAAGAGAGATAGAGGCGAGAGCGAGAGAGAGAGAGAGAGAGAGAGAGAAGATAGCAGAGCAGAGAGACAGAGAGAGAGACAGAGAGAGACAGAGACAGGGGGAGAGAGAGAGGGTGGGAGGGGAGCTGGGAAAAGGGGAGGAAGGGACGAGAGAATGAGAGTCAATGGTGGTTGGGTAGACGAGCGAGAGATAGAGGTAGAGAGATCGAGAGAGAGTGAGAGAGAGAGAGCGAGAGTGAGAGAGAAGAGAGGTGAGAGACGGAGAGCGATTGAGAGAGAGCGGAGAGAGTGAGAGAGAGAGCAGGACAGCTGATGGAGGGTGATGAGAACCCCCGTTCAGCGAGAACACCAGAGAGCCGTAGATAGTAGCACATTTCAGTATGAGGCCCTGAGAGATAGAGAGTAGTGAGAGAGAGAGAGAGGGGGTGCTGGGAACCTTGGGATGAATTTAAGTTCCTCTAGATTCTTATTCTATAGGGTGTTTTTGCGCTCTCAATACTCGACCGGATGGGGCGATAGCTAGAGATATGTCGAGCGTCATATAGATAGAGGCGCCCATCTAGCTAGTCACGACACACTAATGCTAGAGATCTCTGCGCTCATGATCTACGCTGCAGACGCATACGGACTTCTGGTTGTTGGTTATTGTAACTCTTTTCAATTGACGGAGACATTAGTTACTATAACGCCTTCTATATAGTGCGGTTTTGTTGTTCGCCCTTCTCATGCTCTCTCTCTCTACTATCGTATATCCTCCAGAGATCTCTCTATCGATAGCTACTCAAGCTTTCTGGCCGAAATATTTATGTAGCGTTTCGTTTGCCCACTTGGCTTCACTTTCCTCTCTCCTTCTCGTACCGGTTTGGGGGAGATCTCTATCTCTCTCGTCCTCTATCTCTATCTTCTCGTTCTCTATCCTCCCATCGCCCGAGCTCAGCTGCCCATCATCTCGCGATCTCTGTCCCTATCTCTATCCTTCCCTCATCGTTGCGCTTCGCCCTCCTTACTGATCCCCTATCTCCCTCTACCTTCCATCTCCTCCTAGCCCAATCTGCGGCCAATATGCTATCTCTCTCACTTTCCGTCTGCGCTATCGAATTTCCTCTCCTCCATGCGTACACGTTCTGTTATTCCTTCTCCCTTTGGAATTTCGCCATTCCTCCCCAGGTGTTTCGAAAAATATTCTCCTGGCATATAGGATCGAAATTGTACTTGCAAATGACGTCATGCTATTAATGACGTCAAATTTGGCTTTGCCGTCAAATGTCATTTCAATCATTTTTAGACCGGTAATTTCGAGAATACGACCTTAAAAAACCACTTTCTCTTCAAGCCTCGATTCTGAAAATTTGATACATTCAATCGGACCTAACTTCCAGTTAGTGTGCAAAATCTCAAGGAAATCCGTCTAGTAGTTTTTGAGATATAAGCCGTGGAGACGGGACAGACAGACACACACACACACACACAGACAGATAAAGTCTGTAGGACCTCCAGTAAACCTGGAGGGATAAAAACTGCACTAACAAATCTCACTCGTACAAAATTGAAACTTCAAAACAGAAAACTAAAGGACATAATAGGGTTTCTCCTCCAACTCATCTCTGACAAAACGTTTGGAGCGTGTCGGTTCTCTCCCACCAGTTAAGCAAAATTCCCGGCCTCACGATGGTCTGTGAAAAGTCCCCCACTTTGCACACGTCAGGATCCAAGACTCCGGTCGTCTTGATGACGATCCACTGTCGCCATGGCCGGACTCCAAGTCTCTATTCGACGTGAGGTAGTCTCGGTCAAGCGAAAAAAACAACAACACACAACACCCTACAATAACAAGTACAACATCAACATCAAGTTGATAATGTTCTGTCTCTCTTTCCAACATCACACAAACCTCCCCTTGGGCGTCCGGTGCCTGCCAGGAGAGATGTCAACTAGAACTGAACTCTCTCTAACCTCTCCTACATCGACGACGATAATTGGCTCATGCTCTCAAAGTCGAAGCGTTATATCGGCTGTTATTTTTACACCAGTGAAAGGTCAAAACGTCACCATTGCTGCATGACCGGTGTAAAGTCAAAACGTCACTATTGCTGCATGACCGGTGTAAAGTCAAAACGCCACCATTGCTGCATGACCGGTGTAAAGTTAAAACGTCACCATTGCTGCATGACCGGTGTAAAGTCAAAACGTCACCATTGCTGCATGACCGGTGTAAAGTCAAAACGTCATCATTGCTGAATGACCGGTGTAAAGTCAAAACGTTACACTCGCACTGTTCAGTCCAGTTGATACGTCTCGCCTTTAGTGAGACCAGACAAGGGAGCAGAAAGTGAGGCACAGTTTGGCACATAGCGCCGATAGCAGCTCAACAATCCAAGGATAGACCGAACCTGCCATTTGGTAGTTGGTGTTGGAAAGGATAGGATCTTCTGAATCTTGGTTTGATGAGCCCCAGATAGTCGAGAGATGTAAACCCTGCAGCAATTTTCCAAGGTCGAGCTGCCAGACCAAACTGACGAAGACGGTTGAGAACGGCATCCACGCGGGTCAGGTGCTCCGGCCAAGACCGACTGTGTCCCAACACGGCATCAAAGGAGTTGAGCGCAGAGAACTCTCCAAGATGAAGCATTCGCATCATCAGAGCAAAAGTAGTTGGTGCCGAAACGAAGCCTAAAGGCATTCTGACCCACTAGAAGAGATCAACAGGTGTTGAAAAATCTGTCTTGCGTCCGTCCACAAGTATTGTGGTATTCAAAACGTAGACAGCGTTTGTTGCAGCATTTAAAACAGACGGTGTTTCTTGAGCATTCAAAACATAGACGGCGTTTGTTGCAGCATTAAAACGTAAACAGTGTTTGTTGTGGTATTCAAAACATAGACAGCGTTTGTTGCAGCATTCAAAACGTAGACAGCGTTTGTTGCAGTATTCAAAACAGAGACTTGAGCATTCAAAACATAGACGGTGTTTTATTGCAGCATTCAAAACAAAGACAGCATTTGTTGCAGCATTCAAAACAAAGACAGCATTTGTTGCAGCATTCAAAACACAGACGGTGTTTGTTGCAGCGTTCAAAACAAAGACAGCATTTGTTGCAGCATTCAAAACACAGACGGTGTTTGTTGCAGCATGGCCGAAGTGATCCTCATCGTCCTTTTCCTGCTGCTGGCCGTGGCGTGGCTCAGTCGAGACCCCAAGCTGTCGAACGGGTGGAGCGCCTGGTTCAAGGCGGGGTGAGTGTGAGCGGAGTGCCGGAGTGCCCGCTCTTGTCTGGCACGGGGCAGACTGCTTTGGTGCCATGCTGCCACAGTTTGGATGACCCAGACAAAGGAAACAGACAAAACACTTTGAATGACCCAGACAGAGAAAGCATGCTGCCACAGTTTGGATGACCCAGACAGAGAAAGCATGCTGCCACAGTTTGGATGACCCAGACAAAGGAAACAGACAAAACACTTTGAATGACCCAGACAGGAAGCATGCTGCTACAGTTTGGATGACCCAGACAGAGAAAGCATGCTGCCACAGTTTGGATGACCCAGACAGAGGAAGCAGACAAAACACTTTGGATGACCCAAACAGAGAAAACAGACAAAACACTTTGGATGGCCCAGACAGAGGAAGCATGCTGCCACAGTTTGGATGACCCAGACACAGAAAGCATGCTGCCACAGTTTAGATGACTCAGACAGAGGAAGCAGACAAAACACTTTGAATGACCCAGACAGAGGAAGCAGACAAAACACTTTGGATGACCCAGACAGTGGAAGCAGACAAAACACCTGCCTGCTTTAGCAGTAGGCGAGGCACATGCTGACTATTCCAGGTTGCAGGTCCAGTATAGGAGAAGGCGCGCTGTCCTTGAGTTTTCTTGTTACGGCGGGGGACCTTAAGCAATCTAGAGTCTGCAGCTGAGCGTAGAGATCTGGAGGGCGTGTAGACTGTAAGAATTTCTGTAAGAGCGTGTGGTGCGATGTTGTTGATGGCCTTAAAGCACAAAGTGGCAAGTTTATAATTTATCCTCTGACAGATGGGGGAGCCAGTGAAGTGTATGTAGGAGTGGAGAGACATGGATACGCTTGGGACATCGAAAAACTAGCCTAGCAGTTCAATTCTGAACTTTTTGGAGTTTGTTAAGCAAAGTGTCAGGGATGCCAGCGAGAAGAGTAAACAATGCAGGCACACAGGTTCATGAACGTCTTCATGCAGACAAATAAACTTGTAAATCAGTAGTTAGACTCGGACAGATAGTCTTGTGGACGGTTAGAGAAAGGCTAAATTAAGAACAAGTGTCAATGAACAATCATGTGAGGATAAGACAACTGTTTCTCTAACCGTCCACAAAACTATCTGTCCGAGTCTAACTACTGATTTACAAGTTTTTCTGTCTGCATGAAGACGTTCATGAACCTGTATATATATATATATATATATATATATATATATATATATATATATATATATATAAACAATTTTGAGCGGATGAGCACTTACAACATGAGTAAGGCCTGAGTACAGATCACCAGATAGCACGTGCAACACGAGTAAGGCATGAGTACAGATCACCAGACAGCACGTGCAACACGAGAACAGTCCGAGTACAGATTACCAGACAGCACGTGCAACACGAGTAAGCCCTGAGTACATATCACGAGACAGCACGTGCAACACGAGTAAGACCTGACTACAGATTATCAGATAGCACTTGCAACACGAGAACAGTATGAGTACAGATCACCAGATAGCACGTGCAACACGAGTAAGGCCTGAGTACAGATCACCAGACAGCACGTGCAACACGAGAACAGTCCGAGTACAGATCACCAGACAGCACGTGCAACACGAGTAAGGCCTGAGTACAGATCACGAGACAGCACGTGCAACACGAGTAAGACCTGACTACAGATTATCAGATAGCACTTGCAACACGAGAACAGTCTGAGTACAGATTACCAGATAGCACGTGCAACACGAGTAAGGCCTGAGTACAGATCACGAGACAGCACGTGCAACACGAGTAAGACCTGACTACAGATTATCAGATAGCACTTGCAACACGAGAACAGTATGAGTACAGATCACCAGATAGCACGTGCAACACGAGTAAGGCCTGAGTACAGATCACCAGACAGCACGTGCAACACGAGAACAGTCCGAGTACAGATCACCAGACAGCACGTGCAACACGAGTAAGGCCTGAGTACAGATCACGAGACAGCACGTGCAACACGAGTAAGACCTGACTACAGATTATCAGATAGCACTTGCAACACGAGAACAGTCTGAGTACAGATTACCAGATAGCACGTGCAACACGAGTAAGGCCTGAGTACAGATCACCAGACAGCACGTGCAACACGAGAACAGTCTGAGTACAGATTACCAGATAGCACGTGCAACACGAGTAAGGCCTGAGTACAGATCACCAGACAGCACGTGCAACACGAGAACAGTCTGAGTACAGATTACCAGATAGCACGTGCAACACGAGTAAGGCCTGAGTACAGATCACCAGACAGCACGTGCAACACGAGAACAGCCTGAGAACAGATCACGAGACAGCACGTGCAACACGAGTAAGGCCTGAGTACAGATCACCAGACAGCACGTGCAACACGAGTAAGACCTGACTACAGATTACCAGATAGCACGTGCAACACGAGTAAGGTACGAGTACAGATTACCAGATAGCACTTGCAAGACGAGTAAGGCCTGAGTACAGATTACCAGACAGCACGTGCAACACCAGTAAGGCCCGAGTACAGATCACCAGGTAGCACGTGCAACACGAGTAAGGTACGAGTACAGATCACAAGATAGCACATGCAACTCGAGTAAGACCTGAGTACAGATCACCAGATAGCACGTGCAACACGAGTAAGACCTGAGTACAGATCACTAGACAGAACGTGCAACACGAGTAAGGCCTGAGTACAGATCACCAGATAGCAATTGCAAGACGAGTAAAACCTAAGTACAGATCACCAGACAGCACATGCAACTCGAGTAAGGCCTGAGTACAGATCACTAGACAGAACGTGCAACACGAGTAAGGCCTGAGTACAGATCACCAGATAGCAATTGCAAGACGAGTAAAACCTAAGTACAGATCACCAGACAGCACATGCAACTCGAGTAAGGCCTGAGTACAGAACTCCAGATAGCACGTGCAACACGAGTAAGGCCTGAGTACAGATCACCAGATAGCACGTGCAACATAAGTAAGGCCTGAGTACAGATCACCAGACAGCACGTGCAACACGAGTAAGGCCTGAGTACAAATCACCAGGCAGCACGTGCAACACGAGTAAGGCCTGAGTACAGATCACCAGATAGCACTTGCAAGACGAGTAAGACTTAAGTACAGATTACCAGATAGCACGTGCAACACGAGTAAGGCCAGAGTACAGATCACTAGACTGCACACGTGTCACGATGGTGCTGGTCTGACGTCATCTGTCTTCCCACAGTTACGTGTCTGACTCCACGCCGGCCATTTTGGTGGCAGTGCTGCTCTTCCTCCTGCCTGGCCGTCTGCCGCGGGCCTTCTGTTGTGGGGGCAGTGCAGGTAGTGTGCCCGTCATCAGCGTGTGTGTGTGTGTGTGTGTGTATGTGTGTGTGTGTGTGTTTGTGTGTGTGTGTGTGTTTGTGTGTATGTGTGTGTGTGTGTGTGTGTGTGTGTGTGTGTGTGGGTCTGTGTGTGTGTGTGTGTGTGTGTGTGTGTGTGTCTGTGTGTGTGTGTCTGGGACTGTGTGTGTGTGTGTGTGTGTGTGTGTGTGTGTGTGTGTGTGTGTCTGGGTATGTGTGTGTGTGTGTGTGCGTGGGGGGGGTCTGTGTGTGTGTGTGCATCTCTCCCTCTCTCTCTCTCTCTCTGTCTGTCTGTCTCTGTCTCTCTCTCTCTCTCTCTCTCTCTCTCTCATATATGTATATCATTTATACAATAAAGTGACGAACATTAGTGCTCTTATTCAGAAGGAACAGTTAGGCATTCTTGGAATAAGTGAATCTCACCTTCACAGTGAAATCAGTGATGAAGCAATTGGAATATCAGGATTTGACATCGTGCGACGCGATCCTGTGCTACCTGGGCACACTGGGTTAGCAATCTACATTAACTATGACCTACGAAACTCTATTTATAGAAGACATGACCTTGAATCTTCAAGTGTTGAGTGTATTTGGTTGGAGCTGAAACAATCTTCAAAGACTTCTCTTCTCCTGGGATTCTTGTACAGAAACCCTGCCTCCACCTTCTGTTGGTATGATGAATTCGTAAGCATGATGGACAAAGTGAGTGCTCTTGGAAAAATATTCTTCTTCTTGGTGACTTTAATATAGACTACCTAAAAATTAACGGTGCATGGAATTCAACTATCCTGCTCTTTGGACTCAAGCAATTGGTTCATACAGCCACTAGGGTCACTCAGTCAACATCGACTCTTATTGATCACATATATACCACCAACATCCATCTGGTACAAAGCACTTGGGTGCCAAGAATGGGCATTAGTGATCATTTTCCAATCATCTGCTCCTTGCACGCTAAACTCTCCAAAAGCAAAAAACGCGATCATTCATATCTGACCTATAGATCGTTCAAAAACTTTGATGCCAAAACCTTTTGTTCTGACCTCCAAAAGACACCCTTCCATGAAGTCCAATATCACACCGATCCAAACTGTGCACTTCAGCTTTGGTACAACATATTTCTAGGAGTAATTAACAAACACGTTCCGATCAGAAGAAAACGCGTGCGTCATCCAACGCTGCCACCATGGTTAACCAAGGAAGTAATGCAAGCAATGTCCCTCAGAGATAAACACAGGAAAAGCAATGATTTCGTTGCATACAAAAAACAAAGAAATGCAGTTAAAAGCTTAGTGAGGAAAGCAAAGAAAGAATATTTTCAGAAACTTATAACTGATAACAAAAACATCACCTCAGTATGGAACGCCATAAATACCTTTACCAAACGAAACGGAGCTAAAGCTCACTCATCATACCCATCCGATGATGTTAATGACTGCAATAATCACTTCCTTTCTGTGGCTGAAAAGTTATTCCCTCGCGATAGCAACCATAATTTCCATCTGAAACAGCATATCTCCAAGAATTCTGCCAAGAGAGACTATTGTCTTCATTGGAATTTGAGATTCCTCTTCTTGCTGTTCATGAAGTTGGCAGATTTATTGAAAAACTCAACTCTAAAACAACAGGACCTGATGGCATCAATAGCTTTCTTCTTAAACTCTCTCTTCCATATGTAATCGACTCGCTCACATACATATACAATTTGTGCATTATCAAGCAAAACTTCCCAGATGAATGGAAAAAAGCTAAAGTTATCCCTCTACCAAAAGTGAAAACTCCCACAAGTCTAGATGACTTCCGACCCATATCAGTTCTATCAATTTTATCAAAACCAATTGAAAAGCACGTTCACAAACATCTGTTGGCATTTCTTGATCGGCACAGTCTTCTTCACCCCCTTCAATCGGGCTTCCGACCAAAACATTCCTGCCATACTGCATTATCCCACCTGATAGACACATGGCTGCACGCCATTAACACCTCGAAAGTGATAGGATCTGTCTTCCTAGATTTCAGAAAAGCCTCTGACATGGTACATCACGGCATACTATTGGATAAACTGGCTCTTTATTTTCATGGTCACACGACTGTGAAGTTTTTTCAGTCATTCCTGGATAATCGACAACAATATGTCCAATTCGATGGGCACGTTTCCAAGTATGGTATTCTAAAAGCGGGTGTCCCACAGGGATCTGCACTAGGCCTCCTTTTATTCTGCTTATTTATAAATGACCTACCCTTGCATGTCACAGATAGAAAGGTCTCATGTAACATGTTTGCAGATGATACACCGCTGTCTACCGTGGACAGCTCAACCAAAACTGTGCATGGCAGATAAACTCCAAAAGAGTCTTGATGAAATATGTTGCTGACGTCTTTCAAATCATATTAAAAAAGGTAAAGGTGTGGTTTCTTAATAGCGACTTACACCCTTTGTCTGGGTCTCAAACCGCTTTATACTTTACCCCCTGATCACTGGGCATCTTGATCAATTCTCACTGGTCCCTCACAACAAACATAGTGACAGACATTTAAGACGCACACAGTCAGGTACCAGCACCAACTCCGCTTCCTGGGGAGTATTCCAACCCGATGCTGGCGCTTGGCCGCATACAAGGGTAAATCGCACTACGTTTTTGCCAATATTGCCCACACAGGTACCCGGTTTTACTCCTGGGTGGGGAGAAGCAATGCGAGTTAAGCATCTTGCTCAAGCCACTGGCCGCAAGCGACTGTAGGTCCAGCGCGATAACCACTCGGCC
Organism: Theodoxus fluviatilis; assembly: GCA_034096865.1. NCBI lineage: Eukaryota > Metazoa > Mollusca > Gastropoda > Cycloneritida > Neritidae > Theodoxus > Theodoxus fluviatilis. The sequence continues at coordinate 55,669 of JAWQFJ010001289.1, forward strand.
ACAGAGCCTATCTTACTCTGTGGCTGCTCTGTGGAATACATTACCTGATGACATAAAATGTATCAAGTCTTTGCCTATGTTCAAAGACAAAATTCGCACTATTATCAGGCACCATCAGATGACATATTTTTCCACGCGTTCATCTGACGTCTAGACAGGGGAACGGCAAAGTGTGTATCCTACATTGTCCATTCTTCACATATGCTTACTTCAGGCCACCCCTGGCTGAACTATTGGAGGGGTTCCGGCTGATTGGGGGTGGGCGAGTAGGGGAGGGAGTGTACACCAAGAGGCTTTGGCCTACATGTATGTTATTTGTTTTTAACATTTGGATGTTTAGAAAATTGTTTTTTATGTATGTCATTGTAGTTACTTCAAGTTCCATATTTAAATTTTGCTTCTCTGGTACACTATCTACCCATTTTAGTATGTTTAAGAAATTGTACATGTATAATTCTTGCGATAATTAGAACTGACTCTCGTCTCTCCTCTCTACTCTCTCTCTTCTCACTCGTCTGCTCCTCTCTCTGCTCTGCTTCTCGTTACCACACTTGAATATTTTGCCTCAAGGGCTGAATGTAAGAAAGGCACTACTGCCTAATTCACTTCCCTGGTAAAATAAAGTTCGTTCGTTCTCTCTCTCTCTCTCTCTCTCTCTCTCTCTCTCTGTCCTGCTCTTTCATTTCTCTCTCACAGCCTGTGTGATCTGCCTTAATGTGTCTGCAGCTTGGCACTCCCATCATCACCGCCCATTTGGTACTTTGTGATCCAAGAGAAGAAAACTTATTCAATCATCTAATCCTTCTTGGTGTAAACATGTTTGCTAAGTGTAGAAAAGTAGTCAGTAATCTCCCAGACATAGTCGATTTTCACACTATCTTGTCTGGATCATTTGGCTGTGAGAGATATGGAGATGTAATCAGAAGATGTGACAGTGAGAGATATGGAGATGTCATATGGTGTGACAGTGAGAGATATGGAGATGTCATATGGTGTGACAGTGAGAGATATGGAGATGTAATACGGTGTGACAGTGAGAGAAATGAAGATGTAATCAAAAGATGTGACAGTGAGAGATATGGAGATGTCATATGGTGTGACAGTGAGAGATATGGAGATGTAATACGGTGTGACAGTGAGAGATATGGAGATGTAACAAGAAGATGTGACAGTGAGACAGAGAAGAGGCGAACTACTTTAGTTCGAGTCATGCAATGACAGTGAAAACTATAGAGAGTGTCAGTATCTGTCTGATTATTTATGGACAGTTCATTGTGAAGTGTCTGTACTGATCCCTGAAACTGACACCAACACACAGACAACCCACCACCCACCCATCCACACACAGACACACCCACCACCCACCCATCCACACACACACACACACACACACACATGGACATACCCATGCACACACACACATACAGACAGACACACACACACTCACACACACACACACACACACACACACACACACACACACACACACACACACACACACACTCACACACACATATAGACACCCCCACAAACGGACACCCCCACACATCAAGACACACACACCCATACACGCACAAACATACCCATACACAGACATCCACGCTCCCACACGCACAGACGCACACACAAAGACACACCCACACACAAAAACACACTTACATACAGACACACCCACACGCAGACACACCCACACCCACACCCACACTCGCACTCACACTCACACCCACACCCACACCCACACTCACACTCACACTCACACTCACTCTCACACCCACACGGGTGACGAGGGGAGAGGGTGTAGGGGCGGACTACCTGGCGGAGATAAATGTCACAGATTGACAGTCACGAAACACTGCTGCTGTGTTGATATGGAATACTACACAGTGGACCGAGACTAATACGCTCTTTCCCCAAACTGTGGCAGTACAAGCTGGGAGGAAATGTCCAATGATGGCAAGATTTAGAGCAGGACTCTCCAGCAGGCACGGGGAAGGAAAAGAGATGGAGGCAGTCTGAGAGGAGATCTCCTTGCAGGAACCTTTGTGCATCCAGCACTCGTCTCTTCTGGCACCGTCCTCCCCTGCCTTCTAGTCTCCTGTCTGCCTGCCTTCCTGTCCTGTCTGCCTTCCTGGCTGCTGGCTGCCTGCTTTTCAGCCTTCCTGCCCCGTCTGCCTTCCACAATCCTGTCTGCCTGCTTTCCTGTCCTATCTGTCCTCTACACCATCTGCTTTCCAGACTTATCTGTCTTCCTGTCCCGTCTGCCTTGCTGTCCCGTCTGCCCTCCAGACTTATCTGCCTTCCTGTCTCGTCTGCCTTCTTGTTCGGTCTGCCTTCCTGTCTCGTCTGCCTTCCTGTCCCGTCTGCCTTGCAGACCTGCCGTCCAGACCTGTCTTCCTGTCTCGTCTGCCTTGCTGTTCCGTCTGCCTTCCAGACTTATCTGCCTTCCTGTCTCGTCTGCCTTCCTGTTCCGTCTGCCTTCCTGTCTCGTCTGCCTTCCTGTCCAGTCTGCCTTCCTGTCCCGTCTGCCTTCCTGTTCCGTCTGCCTTCCTGTTCCGTCTGCCTTCCTGTTTCGTCTGCCTTCCTGTCTCGTCTGCCATCCTGTCCCGTCTGCCTTCCTGTCCCGTCTGCCTTCCTGTTCCGTCTGCCTTCCTGTTTCGTCTGCCTTCCTGTCTCGTCTGCCATCCTGTCCCGTCTGCCTCCCTGTTCCGTCTGCCTTCCTGTTTCGTCTGCCTTCCTGCCTCGTCTGCCATCCTGTCCCGTCTGCCTTCCTGTTCCGTCTGCCTTCCAGACTTATCTGCCTTCCTGTCTCGTCTGCCTTGCAGGCCTTCTGCCTTCCTGTCTCGTCTGCCATCCTGTTCCGTCTGCCTTCCTGTACCGTCTGCCTTCCTGTTCCGTCTGCCTTCCTGTTCCGTCTGCCTTCCTGTTCCGTCTGCCTTTCTGTTCCGTCTGCCTTCCAGACTTATCTGCCTTCCTGTCTCGTCTGCCTTGCAGACCTTCTGCCTTCCAGGCTTATCTGCCTTCCTGTCTCGTCTGCCTTCCTGTTCCGTCTGCCTTCCTGTCCCGTCTGCCTTTCTGTCTCGTCTGCCTTCCTGTTTCGTCTGCCTTCCTGTTCCGTCTGCCTTCCTGTTCCGTCTGCCTTCCTGTCTCGTCTGCCTTCCTGTCTCGTCTGCCTTCCTGTCTCGTCTGCCTTCCTGTTCCGTCTGCCTTCCAGACTTATCTGCCTTCCTGTCTCGTCTGCCTTGCAGACCTTCTGCCTTCCAGACTTATCTGCCTTGCAGACCTTCTGCCTTCCTGTCCCGTCTGCCTTCCTGTCTCGTCTGCTTTCCTGTCTCGTCTGCTTTCCTGTCTCGTCTGCCTTCCTGTCTCGTCTGCCTTCCTGTCTCGTCTGCTTTCCTGTCTCGTCTGCCTTCCTGTCTCGTCTGCTTTCCTGTCTCGTCTGCTTTCCTGTCTCGTCTGCCTTCCTGTCTCGTCTGCCTTCCTGTTCCGTCTGCCTTCCTGTCTCGTCTGCTTTCCTGTCTCGTCTGCTTTCCTGTCTCGTCTGCCTTCCTGTCTCGTCTGCTTTCCTGTCTCGTCTGCTTTCCTGTCTCGTCTGCCTTCCTGTCTCGTCTGCTTTCCTGTCTCGTCTGCCTTCCTGTCTCGTCTGCCTTCCTGTTTCGTCTGCTTTCCTGTCTCGTCTGCCTTGCAGACCTTCTGCCTTCCAGGCGTATCTATCTTCCTGTCCCGTCTGCCTTCGAGACCTTCTGCCTTCCAGGCCTTTTGCTTTCCAGACTTATCTGCCTTCCTGTCTCGTCTGCCTTCCAGACATTCTGCCTCCCAGACTTATATGTCTTCCTGTCCCGTTTGCCTTCCAGACCTTGTGGTGATCAACTCTCTACTTGATTATGTCTACTTTGCTCATCCTCGTCGATCAGATTATAAAAAGAAATACTTGTGAAAAATTGAAGAAGAAAAAATTGTTTTCTGGGCGTTGAACCCAAAGAACCGGCACCACTGTTGATTAAGTATCGCCATCTACTGACCTGGCCTTTTCCTGTCTTCCATCGCCTGTCCCCCTGTGGGTTGGGGGTCAGAATAGACCCACCGCTTCTCCCTACGCGATTCGTAAGAGGCGAGTAACTAGGGAGTAACTAGGGAGTAACTAGGAAGTAACTAGGGAGTAACTAGGGAGTAACTAGGGAGTAACTAGGGAGTAACTAGGAAGTAAATAGGGAGTAACTAGGGAGTAACTAGGAAGTAAATAGGGAGTAACTAGGGAGTAACTAGGAAGTAACTAGGAAGTAAATAGGGAGTAACTAGGAAGTAACTAGGAAGTAAATAGGGAGTAACTAGGAAGTAAATAGGGAGTAACTAGGAAGTAAATAGGGAGTAACTAGGGAGTAACTAGGGAGTAACTAGGGAGTAACTAGGAAGTAACTAGGGAGTAACTAGGAAGTAAATAGGGAGTAACTAGGGAGTAACTAGGGAGTAACTAGGAAGTAAATAGGGAGTAACTAGGAAGTAACTAGGAAGTAAATAGGGAGTAACTAGGAAGTAACTAGGAAGTAAATAGGGAGTAACTAGGGAGTAAATAGGGAGTAACTAGGGAGTAACTAGGAAGTAACTAGGGAGTAACTAGGAAGTAACTAGGAAGTAAATAGGGAGTAACTAGGGAGTAACTAGGAAGTAACTAGGGAGTAACTAGGGAGTAACTAGGGAGTAACTAGGGAGTAACTAGGAAGTAAATAGGGAGTAACTAGGGAGTAACTAGGAAGTAAATAGGGAGTAACTAGGGAGTAACTAGGGAGTAACTAGGAAGTAACTAGGAAGTAAATAGGGAGTAACTAGGAAGTAACTAGGGAGTAACTAGGAAGTAACTAGGGAGTAACTAGGAAGTAAATAGGGAGTAACTAGGGAGTAACTAGGGAGTAACTAGGAAGTAAATAGGGAGTAACTAGGAAGTAAATAGGGAGTAACTAGGAAGTAAATAGGGAGTAACTAGGGAGTAACTAGGAAGTAACTAGGGAGTAACTAGGGAGTAACTAGGAAGTAACTAGGGAGTAACTAGGAAGTAAATAGGGAGTAACTAGGAAGTAACTAGGGAGTAACTAGGGAGTAACTAGGAAGTAAATAGGGAGTAACTAGGGAGTAACTAGGAAGTAAATAGGGAGTAACTAGGAAGTAACTAGAGAGTAACTAGGGAGTAACTACGGAGTAACTAGGGAGTAACTAGGAAGTAACTAGGGAGTAACTAGGGAGTAACTAGGAAGTAACTAGGAAGTAACTAGGAAGTAAATAGGGAGTAACTAGGGAGTAACTAGGAAGTAAATAGGGAGTAACTAGGGAGTAACTAGGAAGTAAATAGGGAGTAACTAGGAAGTAACTAGGAAGTAACTAGGGAGTAACTAGGAAGTAAATAGGGAGTAACTAGGGAGTAACTAGGGAGTAACTAGGGAGTAACTAGGAAGTAACTAGGAAGTAACTAGGGAGTAACTAGGAGTAACTAGGAGTAACTAGGAGTAACTAGGAAGTAACTAGGGAGTAACTAGGGAGTAACTAGGAAGTAAATAGGGAGTAACTAGGGAGTAACTAGGAAGTAAATAGGGAGTAACTAGGGAGTAACTAGGAAGTAAATAGGGAGTAACTAGGAAGTAACTAGGGAGTAACTAGGAAGTAACTAGGGAGTAACTAGGGAGTAACTAGGAAGTAACTAGGGAGTAACTAGGGAGTAACTAGGAAGTAAATAGGGAGTAACTAGGGAGTAACTAGGAAGTAACTAGGGAGTAACTAGGAAGTAACTAGGGAGTAACTAGGAAGTAACTAGGGAGTAACTAGGAGTAACTAGGGAGTAACTAGGGAGTAACTAGGAAGTAACTAGGGAGTAACTAGGAAGTAACTAGGGAGTAACTAGGGAGTAACTAGGAAGTAACTAGGGAGTAACTAGGGAGTAACTAGGAAGTAACTAGGGAGTAACTAGGAAGTAAATAGGGAGTAACTAGGGAGTAACTAGGAAGTAACTAGGGAGTAACTAGGAGTAACTAGGAGTAACTAGGAAGTAAATAGGAGTAACTAGGGAGTAACTAGGGAGTAACTAGGAAGTAAATAGGGAGTAACTAGGGAGTAACTAGGAAGTAAATAGGGAGTAACTAGGAAGTAACTAGGGAGTAACTAGGAGTAACTAGGGAGTAACTAGGAGTAACTAGGGAGTAACTAGGAAGTAACTAGGGAGTAACTAGGGAGTAACTAGGAAGTAACTAGGGAGTAACTAGGAAGTAACTAGGGAGTAACTAGGAAGTAACTAGGGAGTAACTAGGAGTAACTAGGAGTAACTAGGGAGTAACTAGGGAGTAACTAGGAAGTAAATAGGGAGTAACTAGTAACTAGGGAGTAACTAGGAAGTAACTAGGGAGTAACTAGGGAGTAACTAGGGAGTAACTAGGAAGTAACTAGGGAGTAACTAGGAAGTAAATAGGGAGTAACTAGGAAGTAACTAGGGAGTAACTAGGGAGTAACTAGGGAGTAACTAGGAAGTAACTAGGGAGTAACTAGGGAGTAACTAGGAAGTAACTAGGAAGTAACTAGGGAGTAACTAGGGAGTAACTAGGAAGTAACTAGGAAGTAACTAGGGAGAAACTAGGAGTAACTAGGGAGTAACTAGGAAGTAACTAGGAGTAACTAGGGAGTAACTAGGAAGTAACTAGGAGTAACTAGGGGGTAACTAGGAAGTAAATAGGGAGTAACTAGGAAGTAACTAGGGAGTAACTAGGGAGTAACTAGGGAGTAACTAGGAAGTCACTAGGGAGTAACTAGGGAGTAACTAGGAAGTAACTAGGAAGTAAATAGGGAGTAACTAGGAGTAACTAGGAGTAACTAGGGAGTAACTAGGAAGTCACTAGGGAGTAACTAGGGAGTAACTAGGAAGTAACTAGGAAGTAACTAGGGAGTAACTAGGGAGTAACTAGGAAGTAAATAGGGAGTAACTAGGAAGTAACTAGGAGTAACTAGGAAGTAACTAGGGAGTAACTAGGAAGTAAATAGGGAGTAACTAGGAAGTAACTAGGAAGTNNNNGTGTACAGATCTGGGCGCAGGGATCTCTCTGCAAAAAATTCCTCTTCAAACTCATTAATGAAGAGATCGGCATATTGAGGAGCGACCTTGCTTGTGGAGAGGTCTTGTCATCAAAGACAAAGGCAGTATGCTCCAAGACAAAGCGGATGAGGGAGATTGTGATTTCAGGACTGAGGGGCAGTGGTTATCTTCCAGAGCAGACATGGTGGCTGTGATGCCTTCCTCATGGGGAACGCTGGAGTAGAGTGCGGTCACGTCTAAGGTTGCAAGGCGTGCATTCCGTGGGACTTGTCCTTGTGCGGACAACTTGTCCAAAAACTCTGCGGTGTCCCGGCTATACCAGCACTCCGGACTGAGCATTGATCTCGGATTAATGACGCACTACACGTGAATAGCTCACGCCCTGCACGTGCGTCCCATGGAGATCTCCACAGGCAAGGAGTGAGCTCCTCTCGTCCTACACAGAATGAAAGAGCCGTCGCCCGCCAGCCTCTCTCATCTTTGGCGCGAAGACGAACAAGTCCGAAAGCTTGCCAAGCCGAGAAGAAATTGCACAGACAGAACCACGCTGCCACCCAAGATCCAGACCCTAGGAGGAGGGGCCTTGCCTGGCCTCATGGGAGGAAACTCTTCACAGCGTCTGACCAGCGAACAAGATCGACCCTTCTCGGGGCTACTTTTCTCTCTCAAGAAAGAATAAATTTTTTGTCGGACCTAGTGCCACGCCTTTTTTTAAAAGTTCATTTGCGTCTGACTCCGGCATTTCACCTGTGTATATGTAGACACCTCCATGCCAGTCCAACAGGCCCACATGGAGTGCTTCCATGTCCATTATAAACTCTCCACGAACGATTTTTGTCTGACGGTGGCAATCCTGACACAATTGGAACAACAAGAATTGCCACGCACAGGAATCTTGAATGTGCAGGAATCGACCCCCTTCCCCTCGCCCGCCTCCACCTCGCCCCCTTCCCCTCGTGCCCCTTCCCCTCGCGCTCCTTCCCCTCGCGCCCCTTCCTCGCGCCCCCCTTCCCCTCGCGCCCCCCTTCCCTTCGCGCCCCTCTTCCCCTCGCCCCCTTCCCCTCGCCTCTCCCCTCGCCCCCTTCCCCTCGCGCTTTTCCCCTCGCGCCCCTTCCCCTCGCGCCCCCCTTCCCCTCGCGCCCCCTTCCCCTCGCGCCCCCTTCTCCTCGCGCCCCTTCCCCTCGCGCCCCTTCCCCTCGCGCCCCCTTCTCCTCGCGCCCCCTTCTCCTCGCGCCCCTTCTCCTCGCGCCCCTTCCCCTCGCGCCCCCTTCCCCTCGCGCCCCCTTCCCCTCGCGCCCCCTTCCCCTATCGCCCCCCTTCCCCTCGCGCCCCCTTCCCCTTGCGCCCCCCTTCCCCTCGCGCCCCCTTCCCCTATCGCCCCCCTCCCCCCCACGCGCCCCCCTACCCCTCGCGCCCCTTCCCCTCGCGCCCCCTTCCCCTCGCGCACCCTTCTCCTCGCGCACCCTTCCCCTCGCGCACCCTTCTCCTCGCGCCCCCTTCCCCTCGCACCCCCTTCCCCTCGTACGTCGTCTTCTCCATGAGTGGGGACACGTTACGGGGGGGACACGTTACGGGGACACGTTACGGGGACAGTCAGTCTATCAAATCTGTGCAAGGTCAAGGTCAAAGCAGTCCTGACGTCACGCAGCCTTCCTGTCCTCGTCCTCTACAAGTTCCGCTTCCTGTCCGTGCTGCACGCACAGCTCTGGTGCCATGGGATGGCGGAGTCTGTCTGCCACTTTGACTCACAGTCCCACTGCGGTGGAGCAGCGATAAGGAACTGACTGAACTTTTCCTCGCGCCTTGTGGGTCGCTGCTGACGTCATCGCCAGTCACGTTGCTCCAGCATGGACTCATTGTTGACGTCATTGCCAGTCACCTCGCTCCAGCATGGACTCCTTGTTGACGTCATTGCCAGTCACGTCACTCTAGCATGGAGGACTCCTTGTTGACGTCATTGCCAGTCACCTCGCTCCAGCATGGACTCCTTGTTGACGTCATTGCCAGTCACGTCGCTCTAGCATGGAGAACTCCTTGTTGACGTCATTGCCAGTCACCTCGCTCCAGCATGGAGTACTCCTTGTTGACGTCATTGCCAGTCACGTCGCTCTAGCATGGAGGACTCCTTGTTGACGTCATTGCCAGTCACCTCGCTCTAGCATGGAGGACTCCTTGTTGACGTCATTGCCAGTCACCTCGCTCTAGCATGGAGGACTCCTTGTTGACGTCATTGCCAGTCACCTCGCTCCAGCATGGAGGACTCCTTGTTGACGTCATTGCCAGTCACCTCGCTCTAGCATGGAGGACTCCTTGTTGATGTCATTGCCAGTCACGTCGCTCTAGCATGGAGGACTCCTTGTTGACGTCATTGTCAGTCACGTCGCTCTAGCATGGAGGACTCCTTGTTGACGTCATCGCCAGTCACGTTGCTCTAGCATGGAGGACTCCTTGTTGACGTCATCGCCAGTCACCTTGCTCCAGCATGGAGGACTCCTTGTTGACGTCATCGCCAGTCACGTCGCTCTAGCATGGAGGACTCCTTGTTGACGTCATCGCCAGTCACGTTGCTCTAGCATGGAGGACTCCGTGTTGACGTCATCGCCAGTCACGTCACTCCTGCATGGAGGACTCCATGTTGACGTCAATTTCGTCACGGAAGGAGCGGGCGTGGTTGGCCGTCAGTGGTTGTGGAGTAAATCACGTGGTCCGTGGCTTGGCATTGGATCGTCGGGAAAGTTCTCGCCGTATTTATGTCAAACTTTAGAGTTATTTCTCTTCACAACGAGAGCAAATCAATGATACAATCGCCATCACTATCAATCACCTTGCGCCAGGGCGCAGGCAGATGGCGGATACCATCAGCACAGAAGGCGGCTGGCTGGCTGGCGAGAGAAGTATGTGCCCGGGCTGGTGCTGGTTGTCATAGACCTTGCCAGACAGGAGGTGTTGCAGCGACAGAAACAAACGGTAGTCAGTCGATGCAAGGTCTGGTGGGGACGGTGGGTGAGGCAGGACTTCCCAGCCGACTGCTAAGTGGTGACAGCTGAGTTCATCCACCAATTCACGGGTATTTCTGCACGGGTCTGTCTCCACCAGCTGGAGTAGGAGGTTGTCATCGACGGCTGACGGTCAACCCGAGCGTGGCTTGTCTTTGATGTCGGTGTCGTCTTGCTTCAACTTCTTGAACCAATCCTGTGTGGTACGTTGGGAGACATCGGAGCTAAACGTTTGGCACAAATGGCGATGATTTTCTGCCGCATTGCAGCATTCAAACAAGTAGTAATGCTTACACCTGCGCATTCACTCCTTATTTGAAGCCTTCGATGATGTCATCATAAAAAAACTGATGACTGAGCAGTATTTGATAACCCCAAATAAGGGTATCTTTAGTACGAAAGAAAGTTACAGAACATTCCAGAAAAAAAGTAATTCAGACATTTTTGAAAACGGCGATAATTTTCCCAACTACCCGATATTTCCCGTCTTGTAAGACGTGCAACCCTTTCATGCGTCAAACATCTCCCGTGGACAGCTGGCGCGCAGCAAGTGCTGTGGACAGCTGGCGCGCAGCAAGTGCTGTGGACAGCTGGCGCGCAGCAAGTGCTGTGGACAGCTGGCGCGCAGCAAGTGTTGTGGACAGCTGGCGCGCAGCAAGTGCTGTGGACAGCTGGCGCGCAGGAAGTGTTGTGGACAGCTGGCGCGTAGCAAGTGCTGTGGACAGCTGGCGCGCAGCAAGAGCTGTGGACAGCTGGCGCGCAGTAAGTGCTGTGGACAGCTGGTGCGCAGCAAGTGCTGTGGACAGCTGGCGCGCAGTAAGTGTGGTGGACAGCTGGCGCGCAGTAAGTGTTGTGGACAGCTGGCGCGCAGTAAGTGCTGTGGACAGCTGGTGCGCAGCAAGTGCTGTGGACAGCTGGCGCGCAGTAAGTGCTGTGGACAGCTGGCGCGCAGCAAGTGCTGTGGACAGCTGGCGCGCAGTAAGTGTGGTGGACAGCTGGCGCGCAGTAAGTGTTGTGGACAGCTGGCGCGCAGTAAGTGCTGTGGACAGCTGGCGCGCAGCAAGTGCTGTGGACAGCTGGCGCGCAGCAAGTGCTGTGGACAGCTGGCGCGCAGCAAGTGCTGTGGACAGTTGGCGCGCAGCAAGTGCTGTGGACAGCTGGCGCGCAGCAAGTGCTGTGGACAGTTGGCGCGCAGCAAGTGCTGTGGACAGCTGGCGCGCAGCAAGTGCTGTGGACAGCTGGCGCGCAGCAAGTGCTGTGGACAGCTGGCGCGCAGCAAGTGCTGTGGACAGCTGGCGCGCAGCAAGTGCTGTGGACAGCTGGCGCGCAGCAAGTGCTGTGGACAGCTGGTGCGCAGCAAGTGCTGTGGACTGCTGGCGCGCAGCAAGTGCTGTGGACAGCTGGCGCGCAGCAAGTGCTGTGGACAGCTGGCGCGCAGCAAGTGCTGTGGACAGCTGGCGCGCAGCAAGTGCTGTGGACAGCTGGCGCGCAGCAAGTGCTGTGGACAGCTGGCGCGCAGCAAGTGCTGTGGACAGCTGGCGCGCAGCATCTCCTGTGCGCCGTGCGCTACAGCTTGGTGTGGGAGTTGTGTGTGTGTGTGTGGGTGTGTGGGTGTGTGTGTGGGTGTGTGTGCACACAGACTGCGTCTTTTCTTATTCATTCACTCTTAAGTCCCATGAGGTGTGGTGTGACGTTAACGGATATTTTCTCACGCAGGGGCCTTTTGACTGTCTTGCATTTGCTCCTGCGTGTGGACAGCTGACGGCACTGTACCTCCCGCTGTGCTGTGGCACTGCTGACTTGCACCGTTGCTGTCTGCTGCTGCAGGTGTCGGGTCTGTCAGCGTGGATGGGCGAGTCCCTGGCCAGCCTGCAGGGCATGGAGCCCTGGGTCCTCAACCTCATCCTCTGCTGCATCGTGGCCGTGGCCACCGAGTTCACCAGCAACACGGCTACTGCCTCTCTCATCCTGCCCATCCTGGCTGAGCTGGTATGTCTGCTTCCTGGTTGCCTACTTACCTCCATCCCTCTTCCTCTCCTGGCCATCCAGGTGTCTATGTGTCCACAGGCTATCCACGTGTCTTTCTGTGTTTACAGACCATCCAGGTGTCTCTGTGTGGCCACAGGCCATCCACGTGTCTTTCTGTGTGTCCACAGGCCATCTACGTGTCTCTGTGTGTCCACGGGCCATCCACGTGTCTCTGTGTGTCCACAGGCCATCTACGTGTCTCTGTGTGGCCACAGGCCATCCACATGTCTTTCTGTGTGTCCACGGGCCATCCACGTGTCTCTGTGTGGCCACAGGCCATCCAGGTGTCTCTGTGTGGCCACAGGCCATCCACGTGTCTTTCTGTGTGTCCACGGGCCATCCACGTGTCTTTCTGTGTGTCCACAGGCCATCTACGTGTCTCTGTGTGGCCACAGGCCATCCACATGTCTTTCTGTGTGTCCACAGGCCATCCACGTGTCTCTGTGTGGCCACAGGCCATCAAGGTGTCTCTGTGTGGCCACAGGCCATCCACGTGTCTTTCTGTGTGACACAGGCCATCAAGGTGTCTCTGTGTGTCCACAGGCCATCCACGTGTCTTTCTGTGTGTCCACAGGCCATCAAGGTGTCTCTGTGTGGCCACAGGCCATCCACGTGTCTTTCTGTGTGTCCACGGGCCATCCACGTGTCTCTGTGTGGCCACAGGCCATCCAGGTGTCTCTGTGTGGCCACAGGCCATCCACGTGTCTTTCTGTGTGTCCACAGGCCATCCAGGTGTCTCTGTGTGTCCACAGGCCATCCACGTGTCTTTCTGTGTGTCCACAGGCCATCAAGGTGTCTCTGTGTGGCCACAGGCCATCCACGTGTCTTTCTGTGTGTCCACAGGCCATCAAGGTGTCTCTGTGTGGCCACAGGCCATCCACGTGTCTTTCTGTGTGTCCACAGGCCATCCACGTGTCTTTCTGTGTGGCCACAGGCCATCCACGTGTCTCTGTGTGGCCACAGGCCATCCAGGTGTCTCTGTGTGGCCACAGGCCATCCACGTGTCTTTCTGTGTGTCCACGGGCCATCCACGTGTCTCTGTGTGGCCACAGGCCATCCAGGTGTCTCTGTGTGGCCACAGGCCATCCACGTGTCTTTCTGTGTGTCCACAGGCCATCCAGGTGTCTCTGTGTGTCCACAGGCCATCCACGTGTCTTTCTGTGTGTCCACAGGCCATCAAGGTGTCTCTGTGTGGCCACAGGCCATCCACGTGTCTTTCTGTGTGTCCACAGGCCATCAAGGTGTCTCTGTGTGGCCACAGGCCATCCACGTGTCTTTCTGTGTGTCCACAGGCCATCCACGTGTCTTTCTGTGTGGCCACACGCCATCCAGGTGTCTCTGTGTGGCCACAGGCCATCCACGTGTCTTTCTGTGTGTCCACAGGCCATCCACGTGTCTTTCTGTGTGGCCACAGGCCATCCACGTGTCTTTCTGTGTGTCCACAGGCCATCCACGTGTCTTTCTGTGTGTCCACAGGCCATCCACGTGTCTTTCTGTGTGTCCACAGGCCATCCACGTGTCTTTCTGTGTGTCCACAGGCCATCCACGTGTCTTTCTGTGTGTCCACAGGCCATCCACGTGTCTTTCTGTGTGTCCACAGGCCATCCACGTGTCTTTCTGTGTGTCCACAGGCCATCCACGTGTCTTTCTGTGTGTCCACAGGCCATCAAGGTGTCTCTGTGTGGCCACAGGCCATCTACGTGTCTTTCTGTGTGGCCACAGGCCATCAAGGTGTCTCTGTGTGGCCACAGGCCATCCACGTGTCTTTCTGTGTGTCCACGGGCCATCCACGTGTTTCTGTGTGGCCACAGGCCATCAAGGTGTCTCTGTGTGGCCACAGGCCATCCACGTGTCTTTCTGTGTGTCCACAGGCCATCAAGGTGTCTCTGTGTGGCCACAGGCCATCCACGTGTCTTTCTGTGTGTCCACGGGCCATCCACGTGTCTCTGTGTGGCCACAGGCCATCCAGGTGTCTCTGTGTGGCCACAGGCCATCCACGTGTCTTTCTGTGTGTCCACAGGCCATCCACGTGTCTTTCTGTGTGGCCACAGGCCATCCAGGTGTCTCTGTGTGTCCACAGGCCATCTACGTGTCTTTCTGTGTGGCCACAGGCCATCCACGTGTCTTTCTGTGTGGCCACAGGCCATCCAGGTGTCTCTGTGTGTCCACATGCCATCTACGTGTCTTTCTGTGTGGCCACAGGCCATCTACGTGTCTTTCTGTGTGGCCACAGGCCATCTACGTGTCTTTCTGTGTGGCCACAGGCCATCCAGGTGTCTCTGTGTGTCCACAGGCCATCCACGTGTCTTTCTGTGTGGCCACAGGCCATCCACGTGTCTTTCTGTGTGTCCACGGGCCATCCACGTGTCTCTGTGTGGCCACAGGCCATCCACGTGTCTTTCTGTGTGTCCACGGGCCATCCACGTGTCTCTGTGTGTCCACAGGCCATCCATGGGTCTTTCTGTGTGTCCACAGGCCATCTACGTGTCTCTGTGTGGCCACGGGCCATGCACGTGTCTCTGTGTGGCCACGGGCCATCCACACGACTTTCTGTTTCCACAGACCATCCTCATGTCTTTCTGTTTCCACAGGCCATCCAGATTGGCTTTAACCCGCTCTACCTGATGGCGTCTGGTGCCATAGCAACGTCCTTTGCCTTCATCATGCCCGTGGCCACGCCCCCCAATGCCATCGTCTTCTCCACTGGCTTGCTCAAGATCCCCGACATGGTGGGTGTGGCACTTGCATTTCAAGGCCCATGATAATGCTTTGCGTGTGGCACTTGCAGTTCCTTGTTGTTGCAAGGTCCATGAATGACGCAGTGGATGTGGCACTTCTGTACAGTGCCTCGGTGATCTCAAGACTGTTGAAGGACTGGCACTGAGGGGAAACACACGACGGGTGATGTTGGTGGAGGTAGTCTGACCTCCGTCTACAGGCGAAGTGTCGACTGACGGCTTCTCTCTGTCTGTGTCCCCAGGCCATAGCGGGGCTGATGATGAACGTCCTGGCAGTGCTGTGTCTGACGCTGGCCATCAACACCTGGGGCGACGCCTTCTTCAACTTCAAGTACCTGAACCCTGCCTTCATCAACTACACCGCCCCCGCCTGATCTGTCTGGCCTTGACCCGTGGTGCTGTCCGGCCTTGGCCTGTGTCTGGCCTTGACAGGGCTGCTTTGTCGTCTGGTGACGGTGTCTGCTGGAAGCTGGTTCACTGCAGTACCTGGACGCTTCTGCCGACGACCTTTGCACTTTGCACTTTGCACTCTCCCAAGTCGCCATGGGCGCCGTCAGAGGAAGCGCGTGGTGTTGGTACGTGGTGTTGGTAGCGCATCACACTTCTCCAAGACGAACACCGGTGTAAAATTCCTGTCTCTACCATTTCATAACATCAGGAAATCCTTTTCCATGTTATTGCAGTCGAAATATCGTCCACACTATTTAAGGACAAACACTGTCGCATAATTTTTGTCTCTGTCATTCCATGCCTTCAGGGAGCCCTGACATGATCCATTTAAACTCATTTCAGTCGAAACACCTCTTCCTCGCACACAGTTTTTAAACGTCCCGGAGAATCACCGTGAGGCCTAAACAGGGATGGCCACGTCCTTACGGAACATCGTTGACATTCACTTTGTCCTGTCACCATCAGCTGTCCTCGTGACTGAGCTTTACCGGCAGGCATTGCACAAACGCCTTTGTACGCCTTTGTACGCCTTCATACGCCTTTGTACGCCTTTGTACAGCGGTGTACACCGTTGTACACGGTTGCAAGGAGCCATGTATTCTAGACATTTGTATTCCTCTTTGATATACACCACTTGTCACTGACTGCAGACATTCAGCACTAGGACTGACCACTTGTCACTGACTGCAGACATTCAGCACTAGGACTGACCACTTGTCAGTGACTGCAGACATTCAGCACTAGGACTGACCACTTGTCAGTGACTGCAGACAAGGGAACGCTAGGAGTGACCATTCGTCACTGACTGCAGACAAGGGAATGCAGGATTGACCACTTGTCACTGACTGCAGACAAGGGAACACTAGGAGTGACCACTTGTCACTGACTGCAGACATTCAGCACTAGGACTGACCACTTGTTACTGAATGCAGACATTCAACACTAGGACTGACCACTTGTCACTGACTGCAGACATTCAGCACTAGGACTGACCACTTGTCACTGAATGCAGACATTCAGCACTAGGACTGACCACTTGTCACTGACTGCAGACATTCAGCACTAGGACTGACCACTTGTCACTGACTGCAGACATTCAACACTAGGACTGACCACTTGTCACTGACTGCAGACATTCAGCACACATTCAACACTAGGACTGACCACTTGTCACTGACTGCAGACATTCAGCACTAGGACTGACCACTTGTCACTGACTGCAGACATTCAGCACTAGGACTGACCACTTGTCACTGACTGCAGACATTCAGCACTAGGACTGACCACTTGTCAGTGACTGCAGACAGGCAACACTAGGACTGACCACTTGTCACTGACTGCAGACAATGAAACACTAGGACTTACCACTAGTCACTGACTGCAGACATTCAGCACTAGGACTGACCACTTGCCAGTGACTGCAGACATTCAGCACTAGGACTGACCACTTGTCACTGACTGCAGACAATGCAACAATTGAACAGTCGTGAGGACGTTCAAGCAGCCCATTGCCGGTGCAATTGTTTTTTAAATAAAATATACTAAGGCAGCTTT
>JAWQFJ010001290.1:2500-15000 GCA_034096865.1 Theodoxus fluviatilis
AGAAGGAGAAAGGAGAGAGAGGAAGAGAAAGAGGAAGAAGAGAAGAGAGAAGAAGAGAAGAAAGAAAGAAGAAGAGAAAGAAAGAAAGAAGAGAAGAGAGGAAGAAGAAAGAAAAGGAGAGAAAGAAGAGAAGAAGAGGAAAGAAGAAGAAGAGAAGAAGAGAAGAAGGAAGAGAGAAGAAAAGAGAGAAGAGAAAAAGAAAGAAGAAGAAGAAAAGAAGAAGAGGAAGGAAGAGAGAAAGAAGAGAAAGAGAGAAGGAAAGAAAGAAGGAAGAAGAGAGAAAGAAGAGAAGAGAGAGGAAGAAAGAAAGAAGAAAGGAAGAAGAAGAGAAGAGAGACGAAAGAGAGAAGAGAGAGAAAGAAGAAAGAGAAGGAAGGAGGGGAAGAAGTAGAAGAAGAAGAGAAGGAAGAGGAAAAGAGAAAGAAGAAGAAGGAAGAAAGAAGAAAGAGAAAAAAGAAGAAAGAGAAAGAAGGAGAAAGAGAAAGAAGAAAGAAGAAGAAGAAGAAGAGGAAGGAAGACAAGAAGAGAGGAGAAAGAAAGAGGAGAAAGAAGAAAGGAGAAGAGAAGAGAAGAAGGAAAGAGAAGGAGAGAAGAGAAGATGAAGAAGAAGGGAGAGGAAAAGAAAGAGAGAGAGACAGAGAGAAAGAAGGGAAGAAAGAAGAAAGAAAGGAGAAGAAGGAAGAGAGGACGAAGAAGAAAGAGAAGGAGAGAAAGAGAAGGAAGATAGAGGAGAAAAGAGGAAGAGAAGAGAGAGAGAAGGAGAGAAGGAAGAAGAAGAAAGAGAGGAAGAAGAGAAAGAAAGAGAGAGGGAGAGAAAGAGAGAGAGAAGAAGAAAGGAGGGAAGAAGAGAGGAGGAGAAAGAGGAAGAAAGGGAAGAGAAGAGAGAGGAAGAAGAAGAAGAAGAAAAGAAGATAAGAGAAAGAAGAGAAAGAGGAAGAAGGAGAGGAGGAAGAGAAGAAGAGAGAAAGAAAGGAAGAGAAGAGAGAAAGAGGAAGGAAGGGAGAGGAAAGGCGAGGAAGGAGAAGAGGAGAGGGTAGAAGAAGAAAAGGAGAACGGAGAGAGAGAAAAGAAGGGAGAGGGTAAGGAAGAAAGGGAAGCTGAAGAAGATAGGAGAGAGAGAAGAGGGAGAGATAAGAGGCGAGAGAAGAAAGAAGAAAGACGAGAGAGAGGAAAGAAGAGAAAGACGAGTAGAGGAAAGGGAGAACGAGGAAGAAGGAAGAAGAAGAGAACGGAGAGAAGGAAGAAGAGAAGAAGGAGAGAAAGAAGACGAGGAAGCAGATTGAAGAAAAGGAGAAGGAGAGACAAAAGAAGAAGAAAGAAGAGTAGGAAGAAGAGATGAAGAAGCAAGAGAAGAAGAGAAGAAAAGAGAGAAGAGAGGGGAAAGGAAAGAGGAAGAAGCGGAGAAAAGAAGAGAAGAAGAAGAGAGAAGAGAGAAGAGAGAGAATGAGAGAGAAGAAGAAGAGAAGAAGAAGAACGAAAAGAAGAAGAAAGGAAAAAGAAGGAAAAAAGAAGAAAAAAAAGAATAAGAAGAAAAAGAGGAGAAAAGAAGGCAAAGAAAGAAGGTAGAAAAAAGAAAAGGGAAGGATTAAAGAGAAGAGAAGAAAGAGGGGAAAGAAATAGAAGGAAGAAGAAAGAGGAAGAAAGAAAAGAGAAGAAGAAAAGACCAAAGGGAAAAAGATAAGAAAGAGAGGAAGGAAAGAGAAAAGAAGGAAGGAGACAGAGGAGAGAAAGGGGAAGAAAGAAGGGAGAAGGAAGAAGAGGAGCGAATGAGAAAGATAAGACGGAAGGAACAGGCACCCGGGAGTAAGAAGAAGAGAGAAAAGAGGAGAAGGAAAGGAGAAAGATAAGAAAACAGACAGAAGGGAGGAGTAAGATAGAGACAGGAGGAAAAAGACGGCAAAGACGAAAGAACAAGACGAGAAGAGAAGAGAGAAACAAGAGAGCCCCCCCTCCACAATTCCATAGAAGGAACCTTGAAAGAAGAAGACGGAGGGGGGAAGAAGAGAGAAAGAAAGAAGAAGGAGAAGAAGCAGAAGCAAGGAAGGAAGGATTTCTGGGACGCAAGGAATAAAAGTAAGTAGCAAGGGTGAGGAATCAGATCAGGGGATGTATCGAAGGAGGAGAGGGGACACAAAGTGGTAGGAGGACTTTTAAGTAGGTTCATAATAAGGTAGTCAGCCCTGAGTTTATGGGAGAGGAGGGGACAGAGTGGGGGGGGCTAAGGAGAGGGAAGCAGGTATGGAGCGGAAGTGGCGGAAGCGAGGAGGATGCAGAAGGGAGTAGTGTGAGAGGGAGGAAAAGGGACGATGAGGAGGAGAGGTTAGCAGAGCTTGGAGAGGGAAAGGAGCGGAGGACTGGAAAGGAGGAGGCGCGTAGGCATTAGTAGGGAGGAGGGGGGGAAGAGGGGAGAAGGTAGTCGAGAGGGAGCTTAAGGGCTGAGGAAGGAGGGTAAATCAAGGGGGAGGAAGAAAGAAAGAAGAAGAAAGTAAAGTGAAGGGACAGGCAGAAGAGAAGACAGAAGGAAGGAATAGAAGAAAGTGGAAGGAAGGCAAAAGGAAAGTGTAAGAAAGAGAAGAAGAACAGAACAGGCACGAGAGGCGAAGAAAAGAAGAAAGAGAAGAGAGAGGAGGCGAAAAAGGAACGGAGAGAAGTAAGCCCGAGGAGAGCAGGAGAAAGCGAAGAAGAGGAAAAAAGGAAGAAGAAAGAGAAGTAGAAGGAGAAGAAGAAAAAGGGGGATGCAAGAGAAAGAAGAATGGATAGAGGAAGAGAAAGAAGACCAGAAGGAGAAAAGAACAAAGGACGAGGAGAAGAAGAAGCAACGGAGAAGAGAAGAAAAGAAGAAAAAGAGAGTTAAGAAGACGCGAAGAAGAGAGAAAGGAAAGGGAAAAAGGAATGCGAGAAAGGAAGAGGAAGAGATAGAAGAACGACTAAAAAAAAGAAGGAAAAGGGAAACAAAGAAGTTCATCTGTAAAGAAAAGTCTCGAAGAGAAGAAGATAGAAGGAATAATCAAAAAATGCACAGGGGCAAGCGGAAGACTTAAGGTATGCAGAACGAAGAGCAGAAACTTACGTATATACCTCAAGGAGGTGGAAATAAAGGAAAAGCTCCTTTAAGAAGCTAAGTAAGGCAAGAAAGATTAGGATGATAAGGTGTAGAATAAGGAAGAGAGAAGGTAAGAAATAGTAAGTACCGGGGGGATATATGAAAAAGATAGAAAGAAGAGGGAAAAAAGAAGAAAAAAGAGAAAAAGTAAAAAAAAAAAACGACTATCACGTTATATCATTCAATATCGCAAAGAAACATAAACATTAAAATGAAGTAAGATTAAAGCCCAGGAAAAAGAAAGAAGCGAAAAGGAGATCCCATAAAGAAGGAAGAAAAAAGGAAAGAAAGAAAAGAAAGAGAAAGACGAAGAATTGACTGTGTGCCTTAGCTGTCGAACAGTTTGGTTTTCAGTTAGTGAGAGTGTTGATTAGTTACAGTTCATTGCGGCAATAGATCGTACTCGTGTTTTACATAGTCAAGTGTTAGGTTGTTAGTGTATTTACGTAATGGTATTTCACCCATGCTGTTCTTTAAGTTCTTTTATATTCTGTGTTGTAGAACATCAGTTGTTCTTAGTATTCTGCCTGTGTAAGTTTGTATTGTTCATATAAGTGGTTAATAATAAGTTCGAAGTTAGTTTTTCTAAAGTTTGCACACGGTTGGTTTCAGTTGTCAGTGTGAGATTTTAACACTAGATTGAAGTTTGTCATTGCCAGATTTTTCGAGTGTTACTGTTAGTGATTGTGGTATCATACATAGGTGTGTTTAACACGTCCTTTTGTTAGTCACCCACTTCACTTTATTAAAGTGTCACACAATATCTACATTCTTCACTATTCTTTATTTTCATATCGGTTTTTCTTTATTTTTTTTTCTTTACGCCTACACTACTTCCACACACCCCCCCCTCCAACCATTTTACTCAACCTCCCCGCCTCTCCTCCCAAATCATATGCATTTTGCCCCCACCCATCCCCAGTATTTTATTTGCACTTATGACTAGTTTTTTAACCCATAACAATTGATAACTTAAGACACTTGCCGAAAGCGCGGCTGTGGAGGGACCTGACAGGGAGCCTGAACACTAATGGAACACCATTAAAAAAAAAAGAACCCCAAATACAACAACCCCATTATTGCAGCTAACGGGCGAACAGCGATGGACAACTAAAATCAGTCGGATACACATTGCTACATTTATATCATGAGCCGTCCGATGGCCCCATTTTATGGGTAATATCAATGTCCTTGTCCACCAAAGGGAAAGTTAACAAAACCGTCATGGTCAGCTTTTATTGCCACTTCTATACACTAGAAAAAAGAAATTACACACAGCAGAGCCAACATCTGCAGATGTCTCATTAATATGTTTTGAGATCAAAGGAAACATACTTTGGCACAATTAGAGGTAAGTGTCCGTTCTAGTATAACTTTTATGTAAGTGTTGCAGTCTTTTTTGCTTTTAAGATTACTGTTTTGTCAAGGGCTTGGAACTAAAAAGGCCTACAATAACTGTCAGAGAGTAAAACAAAGAGCTTTCTTCCTTGATGTACTTCCGTTAACTTTCACTATTACACTATTTTAAAACTGAGACTTCCTCATTGTGTAGCAAAGTGAGCTGTCAGGGTGGCGGCCAGTAATCTGTTTTAACCAAAACTACAATACTCTAGAGAAGATCCAGAGATTGGGTGATAAAGGCTGTTGCTTACATAAAAACACCTGCGCTACCACGAGATGCTGTCAGCCGCACCAATACATCAAGATCCCAGACCAGACTCTTCGTGGGATTTTACTCTTGGGGTTCCCGCAGAACGACAGGAATTCAGCTGCCACCTGCATAGGATGATGACGGGAAATGAAGAGTTTCTTAATGACTCACTTGGCTGGGGTTTATTTTGCAATAAGAGTCTAATAATCCAAGCATTTCATTGCCGTCATTGAACCAACAACAAAACAATCGAGAGAATAACTAGCCATCGTTGCTTGTATAAGAACACTAAGCACGTGTGCAGCTACTTAAGCAAATGTTTGCACACTATCAAACGAAAGGATGGAAAAAAAGAAGACCTTATCGCCGTAGAAATCCTTTTCGGTGAATATCTGCTTTGTTTGGAGTCTGTCACTTGAGGTTATCGTAGATTCAGTTCATACTGGTACTAGACTACCGAGTAATTATTTTCATTGAACTCAAGAACTTGTAAATGCGATATCTGCTATTCTAAGTCGTCATGATACCCAGCAGTACAGATAACAATGAATCCACGTGGTCAAATAATATTTTCACACCAGTTTATACACTTCTCTGTGAAACAAAACTCAAGAGCTCTCGAGTCCGTGATAGTGTTAGTTCTCGCAAGTGCAACAGAGGCATCGTGCCGAATGTCAACAAGCACCATAAAGGCCGTCACACAAGCAGAAACAGAAAAATGCTATTCAATTTTCCTGATCCTTTTTTTGTTTCACCTAAGATGCTCGCAGACGGTGAAACTTAGTTTTGTGACACAAATCAATTGTCTCCACCCATCACCATGGTTATTGGCGTCATCGTTGGCGATGTCTTCTGCCCAACAATGGTGTCAGTAAGCGATGATATGATTGCTGCCGCTGCCATTTTCATTACCACGCAGGATAAAAAGGTAAAGACGAGCGAATAGATGCACGAATGAATGCAGATGAGGCCGCAGCAACGTGCTCATTCCTCGAACCACTCAG
Source organism: Theodoxus fluviatilis (assembly GCA_034096865.1). NCBI lineage: Eukaryota > Metazoa > Mollusca > Gastropoda > Cycloneritida > Neritidae > Theodoxus > Theodoxus fluviatilis. Next base: position 8,259 of record JAWQFJ010001290.1, read on the forward strand.
TTACGTGAGAAGCCGTGACGTATGACATATCAGTGCTCCGCCGACCTTCGACTTGCAGCCTCTGCGTCGACGCACGTCTCGATTTGAATAATGCTGTGATTTAAATTAACTATGTATGCATTTTACATTGAGCTTTGAGAAATTAATACTGTCTTTTGGTAATGATTTATTTGTATGCGTGTCAGTTTTTCCACAAATATGCGTCTTGCATGCAAACTGGAAATAAAAATGACAGATATGTGCGGCTGACGAGCAGAACAGTTCAGATGAGGAAGCTTGACCTCGCACGTGCATCCCGTGCTTTCTGCCTGAGAGGTTATAGTGAACTCCTCTCACCGCCTGCCGATCATAAATAAGCCCCACCCACTGATCTCTCTGCACTACGGCCAGATGAAGGAGAGTACTCCGAAAGCTCGCTATCCATTTTCTTTGCAGGCCACCCAACGACTTGCTTTGCAGGCCACAGGAGCGGGTTTGAAAATAGGTAGTCGATCTTGGTCGCAAGACCTTGCTTCGCAGTAAGAGCTAGCTAAAAAAAAACTACCCAACGTGACGAACTAATGCGCATGCGTAGACGTCACGACAAGAGGTGAACTAGCCACATGTCAATGGCCGACGTGTTGCCGGTTCATTCAGAAAACGCTCTATTTCGAGATACTAGCAACCCATCCAAAGAAAATATAAGCCATGCACAGCATTAATTTATCAAAGGTGTATGTTGAATGCATTAATAGATCGTGAAACCTCCTACAGTTTACACATCGAATGCAGGTCAACGCATCCACGCCGAACTTTTGTCTCCAAGATGGCGGCGCGCACTGTACTCATGCTGTCCGTCATCTTGAATCTTAAAAGCTAGGCACTTCTCCAGGGGCGGGTTTCAAAATAGGTAGTCGATCTTGGTCGCAAGATCTTGCTTCGCAGTAAGAGCTAGCTAAAAAAGAAACTACCCAACGTGACGAAGTAATGCGCATGCGTAGACGTCACGACAAGAGGTGAACTAGCCACATTTCAATGGCCGACGTGTTGCCGGTTCATTCAGAAAACGCTCTATTTCGAGATACTAGCAACCCATCCAAAGAAAATATAAGCCATGCACAGCATTAATTTATCAAAGGTGTATGTTGAATGCATTAACAGATCGTGAAACCTCCTACAGTTTACACATCGAATGCAGGTCAACGCATCCACGCCGAACTTTTGTCTCGAATCTTAAAAGCTAGGCACCTCTCAAGCTGCCTCGCTCAATCTACGCTCGTCTTCGATTGGCTCGCTAGCAAGCAAAGAATAAAACTGCCCATTCGGCGAGATCTACGTAGATCTACCGAGATCTTCGCATTTTGAAACCCGCCCCTGCTGCCTCGCTCAATCTACGCTCGTCTTCGATTGGCTCGCTAGCAAGCAAAGAATGAAACTGCCCATTCGGCGAGATCTGCGTAGATCTACCGAGATCTTCGCATTTTCAAACCCGTCCCAGGGCCGGGTTTGAAAATAGGTAGTCGATCTTGGTCGCAAGATCATGCTTCGCAGTAAGAGCTAGCTAAAAAAAAAACTACCCAACGTGACGAAGTAATGCGCATGCGTAGACGTCACGACAAGAGGTGAACTCGCCACATGTCAATGGCCGACGTGTTGCCGGTTCATTCAGAAAACGCTCTATTTCGAGATACTAGCAACCCATCCAAAGAAAATATAAGCCATGCACAGCATTAATTTATCAAAGGTGTATGTTGAATGCATTAATAGATCGTGAAACCTCCTACAGTTTACACATCGAATGCAGGTCAACGCAGCCACGCCGAACATTTGTCTCCAAGATGGCGGCGCGCACTGTACTCATGCTGTCCGCCATCTTGAATCTTAAAAGGAAGAACCTCTCAATCTGCCTCGCTCAATCTACGCTCGTCTACGATTGGCTCGATAGCAAGCAAAGAATGAAACTGCCCATTCGGCGAGATCTGCGTAGATCTACCGAGATCTTCGCATTTTCAAACCCGGCCCAGGTCTCGTAGCCACTCCAGCAGCCACAAGCCACCGCCGCCTGCGCCACAGCGACCGACAGCATCCACAAGCCGCCGCTGTCTGCGCCACAGCGACCGGTTGGAGCCGCTACCCGCAGCCGCTGGCCACAGACCTGCTGCAGCAGCCAGTCCCGCCGGGCACGACCCCAGGGGTTCACGCCTGACGGCCAGCGCTCAAGACCAAAAATCTAACGGCCCTTTTCAGGGCCAAAAGATTTTAAAATAAGAAAGGATACAATTAGTCGGAAGCATTGTCACGTCTTGTCTTTGGTACTGTTGTCAGTCCGACCCCGGCTCCCCCTCCTTTTTTTGAGTCTGAAATACTGAGAGAATAGAGTCGGTCTTAAAATTGTGAAAACCGTTTCTAGAAAATCAAAATGTCACTGATATATCATTGTATGTGACCCGTTTTCACAAACTGAGTTTTAACTCGCAAAAATTATATTTTGAGATATTCATATTTTCAAATGTTGTAAACATGTATCTTTGGTTTGATATCAAATCAAACCTCTGCTCTAACTGTTCAAGTTATTCTCACTCAAAGAGAGGTGGTGTGCTGACGGTTATTTTCATAAATCAATGGTCAAAGATATTGACAACTTTATCCACAGTTTTTCCTTAGCAACCGGCCTTTTAATGCACGCATCAGCTCAAAATTTCGCAGGTTTGTAGAGACAATCTATATCTTTCCCTATATAACATCTTGGCATTTATTTATGGATTCCGGAGAAAAACGACCGGCGAAAATGGGCTAACTGAGACAAGCAACTATTTTTCTGCTAATGGGCAGGAGCAATAAAGTGAAATTTTGGGTAATTTTAACTAAAAAGAAACCTTCCAACATTCGACTGTCAAAATTAAGTGTATATAGGATTCAGTTTTTGACAAGACGTCAAAATGCACAAAATCCACCTTGATCACATTTGTCAGCCTCTCCTGCGTTGCTGCTGCGTACGCGTTATGGCAGTCCTGAAAACGTGTCGCATGTATGTGCTCACACATGAGGTAATATGCATTTCATGATCCAAAATCTGTTTCTGTTGAACCGTGTACGACGGACTTGACCGACACTGTCGAATTATGTTCTAAGATCCATCCACAATACCCCCCAAATAATTCCGCACAATTCTTTGGACTTCAATGGAAAATCAAGAAGAATAGACTATTCCAAACTGTCACATTTATTCTTTCAAAGGGAAGAAACACTTACATAACACCGCCCGTTTTAACTTACAATGTCTTCGTTCAGATTACGAGACTTGCACTGTTCCCTGCAAGCTAGAACCAAGGATTCAGATTGACTACTCCATCACTGATGTATCGTGACTTCTTACTCTGCTTAGAGCGAGGACTTCCCGGTAACGTTTTGTCTTTCATTAACGGTTAAAAGATCTTTTGTTCAATAATATGTACCGACTGATTAGAAAAAGATCACTAAAGAATCCTCTCAGAAATAAATCATTACCATGTAATCATGTCACTCCAACAAAAATACACGTATCTATAAGGAAAAGGGTCATGAGGGTGACTGGCTTTCCAGGGATATTGACAAAGAGTCGAGAGGATCCGAATAAAAAAGGGTTTCAAAGAGAGCATAACTCTTTGAAATCTTATCGACGGGGCCGCATCTGGACATGATATGTGCCCGCATTGGCCTGGGCAATGTCCAGCCAGTATCGGGGCACTTCACAGGCCAGCCCGACTAATATCTCGCCTCTGATGTCTCTTCATGCAGCCGATTGGCTACCAAGCTCAACGTTTATAGAATGGTGCTTCAAAAGAAATGGCCTCTGCTAGCTGCATCTTCCTTGAGGGTCATTTGCCGGATAGGATGGTAGAGAAAACAAAGCCTATTCATCTGGCTTCTTTTCTGTTGTATATATATTCTTGTTCCCGTGTTATTGCCTGACCGTTTGTCTACCTTCCAACTTATCCATTTGCCTATTCTTCTATCTTTTTACTTCTGAAGGAATGGGCATGATGTTATGCGGACAATAATTGACAGATGTATCTTTGAAATGAACAATAGACACGCAAGCAAGGTTGAATGAAACATTTTATGAAGATTAACAATTATTATTTAAAATTAAAAAACAAAACAAATGGAGAGTATACTCGCTTCCCTTTTGTCCATAATGTCATGGCACGAGACGAAACAAAATCTGGACCTTGTTCTATGCATCAAACTTTGTTCTAATCATAATGAGGTGAAAGTATCCTCAAGCAGACATTTGTTTACCTTGGAACATGAGAGCAGTGGCTGCAGGGAGGATAAGCGAGTGCCAAGCAGATATCCCCTCTTGTCCAGACTCTCCCTTCCTTCCTGTTCTCAGCTTTACTTCCCAGAACGTGGAGGAGAACTTTCTAACATATAGCAGTCCTACTCTCCCCCAGGCAGCGTCTATCTCCCTCACTCTCTCCTTCTTCGTTCGTGGAGGGTGCTCTCCACAGACGCGCCCTGCGGAGGGTCATTTCCGGTATCTTCCTCCGGTTGGCGCCAGGTCCTCCTGCTTCGTCCTGGGTAAACGGGTCACGAGGCGAAAAGGTGATTTTACAAGCGCTCTCATGGAAGGGAGCCAAATATTGTATGGGCAGTCTTCTGCTGCTGAGGGAAATCCCGACAGTTTTTGAAGTCAATGCGTCTCTTAAGGATCTCAGGAAGTTGGTGTGGGAGTTGAGATTTTTTGGGTGCCGCCATTAGCTTCAAAGAAAAAGCCTGATTGACAGGTGGTGATCATAGCGGATAAAAATGGCAGGGGAAGGTGGGTGTAAAAATGCCTTCATTAATTGGCTGCTGGTAGATTTTCTGGGTTAGTATTGATTGTGTGTCGTCACGGAAATACATGGAGAACAGGGAAACACACAAAAGCCATCAGAGCACCTGAAGGGGAAAAAAAAGAGGAAAAAGCGCACTCACTTCAAAACATCCCACATTTTGCATGAACAAAAATTAGCCGTCTTATTCAGATTTGTGACCAGAGGTCACAATAGTATTCACTTCACATACCGAGAGCGATTTCCATAGGGATATTTCTCAGACCGGTCGACATTGTCAGTTAAGTAGTCCCAAGTTTCACTTGTTCTCCAAGCGACTCCATTAAGTTACGTTGTGCTTACATTTAAAGTGATTCATGTAAGAATGAACACGCATATCTTCTAAACATGTAAGACGCGCGTGTCATGCACAGTACAAGGAAATCTCTTGTGCTGTGGTCGGGATATAGAGTTTTCAGTTTTACGCTGACACTTTTCTCTTCGTTTTTTGCCATACACTGCCTCTTTCGTGTGTTCTCCCAGTGGTCTTTCTTTCCGCTGGAGGACTGCATAAAGAGCATTTTGGTTTTATCAGGGTATGTGGACATATGCGAGCCCAGAGCTGAGTGAAATCTTCATAAGCAATCAATGAGTGCAAATATGAGAGGATTTTTCTCAATTACCTTATCCTCTGATACGCACTCTCTTTAATGCACCCAGTGCTCCAGTCAAAATGTCGTCAGGTGCTTGAACTCATCATTATCTAAATCATAAATTTTTCCTGACATCGGGAAGGGGAGATGATGCCACAGATTCAAGGCCCTAAGAACTACGTAACGCCCCTCATTTGAGCTAACGAGCCTGACAGCTCACTTGGAGAGATCAGATAGCAGGCATCCGGGCCTGGGAGCAGTGCACTTTACTCACACAGGGGTGGAAGAAAAGAGACTAAGGGAGAAACGGGGGCAGCCTGTGCATGGACAGGGACTGAAGAACGCAGAAATGGAACAGTAGTGGTGGAGCTAAGAAGCGTATAATTTGTTAAATGTGGTTCGTTAGCATTCTCTCTAGGGTGTGGCGACGTTATGGACGTTACTTTGAGTCGGTTTAAATTGTTAAGCTTTACACTTGACGGTTATGACCGCGTTTATGTGAGCATAAAACGTGCTCTAAATAGAGTTTAGACTGAGCAAATCACCTGTGCAGCACATGAATAATGTGGATATTCACACGCATGAGTTTAACTCCAGTGGTTCTGTCGGTCAAAATTTGGGGAACCAAAATCAAGTGCTAAGATATATTATTGTATATATTTTATGCTTCTAAAGTTTACTTTCTTCCTCCTCTAGATCCTGCTCCTTCTCCTCTTGCTCCTGCTTCTACTCCTCCTCCTTCTCCTCCTCCTCCTCCTCCTCCTCCTCCTCCTCCTCCTCCTCCTCCTCCTCCTCCTCCTGCTCCTCATCCTCCTCCCCCCCTCCTCTTCCTCCTTCTGCTATTCCAGCTCCTGCTCATCCTCCTGCTCCTGCTCCTGCTCCTCCTCCTCCTTCTCCTCCTCCTCCCTCCTCCTCCTCCTCCTCCTCCTCCTCCTCCTCCTCCTCCTCCTCCTCCTCCTTCTCCTCGTCCCTTTTCTCCTCCTTCTCCTCCTTTTCATCCTCTTTCTCCTCCTCCTTCTCGTCCTCCTTCTCCTCCTCCTTCTCCTTCTCATTTTCCTCCTCCTTCTCCTCTACGTTCTCCTTCTCCTCTAGCTTTATTTTCTTCATTTCATCCTCGTGCTCCTCCTCTTTTCTGTCTGCTTCTTTCCTCCTCCTCACGCTCCTGTTCCTACTGCTGCACCTGCTTCGCCTCTGTCTCCACTCCCCACCCCACCCCCTACTTCCTCCTCCTCCACCCCCACCACCACCTACCCACCTCCTCCTGAACATGCTGCTGTAGAGAGAATGCCAGAATGACAGTCTGCACGAAACCCT
>JAWQFJ010001290.1:20000-25000 GCA_034096865.1 Theodoxus fluviatilis
GTTTTGGGTGTTACTACATTGCTGCGACATACGACATACATTCCACGAGAAACCACAACGAAGAGACCAAAGGGAGATTTATATCATGGTAGCAGTAAACTTTCAATGCGTGTGACATTTACACAACCCAACACCAACTTAAGCAGCATTCACAGCTCAGTTTTCTCTGATAACCCTCTCAGACTCTCGGTTTTTTCCTGAGCAGAGGGAGGTAATTTTGGTAAAACATTTTGGTCAATACGAAAGTACCGGTCCCTTTATTTGTGTTTCATAACAAATGTATTGGATCATCACACTCCCTTTGCCTTGGACAAAGGCTTTTGTTATTTGTTGACTCCAGCCAAAAACCAAGGCTACAGCAAAATGTTGTTGTACTGTTATGTGGGGATTATCTTCAGCCGTGGTAAGCTCCTAACATAACAACTCGCATTCTCTGGAGACGGAGATCAAATCCCCTAAAGACGGAGTGTGGCTGCCTATATGGCGGGGTGTTCAAAAACAGTCACACACGCAATCATCTCACCCACTTGAGTGATCCTGGGAGTGTTTAGCCCAGGTACGCAACAACAACAACAACAACAACATCACACTCCCTCAGATCAGTTTAAAATGTAATCTCTGTAAGAGTAGGCCCTATATTGACTGCAGATGAAGAACCAACATTACTGATTGACTTTTCCCCCTAAGGTTAGGATGTGGCATGGTGGCGCCATTTGTTAGCAATAACAGCTAGGGCAACTGGATGTCGTGCTTTCGTTCCTACACCGGATGGTGACTGCTAAGTTTAGTTCACTGCAACCAACAAAATTATCCGTTCATTCATTTCTGGAGAGCGAAAAGTGTGTTTTATTTGGTGGTAGCCTGACCTACTACACCAACGCTTCGACTTTACGAAAGTGATTTTATGGGTTTGCCAAGTGCCCGATGTTCGAATTAGACTTTGGTGATCGTGTCCTCCAAAGTCCGATATATGCTTGGACGAAATAGACCGAATGTGTGTCCCCATTGGTTATAAAATATTGCTCTTTCGTTTGGGAGTCGAGGAAAGTCTAAGCTGTTACTTTCATCATCGACTCCACTGAGATCAACTCGTATGCAACAGTTCCCGAACACAAGTTCAATAAGTGCACTTTTGCCTTCGGTCACTTCAGGTGCAATGCCCAAATAAAACACACCTCAACGCTTCCCTTTCTTTGTGTTTATACGCAGCGTTCAGGTTTATAATTAGGAAAGTAGTTGCTGGACGTTGCGAACCAGAGAAGCAATGTCCTTATGTTTTGATTGGTCCAATGGTATGAATCCAGTCTTGTTGCCAAACCTATTGCTCACGTCTTCCTCGCAGTCAAGTCGAATAACGTATGCCTGAGTCATGCCTGCAGTGTGCAGCTCGCACCCTTATCGACGCAGCCAACAGCTGTGTTTAGCCTGCTCTATCCATAGGGGATCTTCCATTGCCAAACTGGTCTATAGTCTTATTTGAGCTGTTCTCAGAGATCCGTATGTTTGTTTAAAACTACAATGGTTCCTGGTGATTAAATGTATGAATGAAGATTTAAATTGGGATTGGGAGAAGTTGCCCGTTTAAAGTTTGATCGTCATAAAGAGAACTGATGTAAGGAATAGATATGTACGCTCGTACAATACATTTTTAATAGCAACTGTATCTCAGATTATTTGAGGTATCCAAGTGCTGCTTATGATATTTAAACTAACAAGTATCTGGCAAAATAAAGTATTTGGGATGTTCCTCAATATTTTAATTAATCTATTTCCACTAAAATGTGCCTCTTGGCTAAAGTTTTGCCCATTGCTAATTGGAAACAGTATCGACTCATTACCTGCAATTTTCGCGCACGTCTAATAAAAACGACTTAAATTTTAAAGAGATCAATTCGACAAAAATTTACATTTGCCCACATCTACTGCTGTTCTCTCTTTTGCTCGGTTCCTGCATATTAAACAGAGACGATGTGGAGTCACGATGGCAAAGGCACCGTACTTGGGAACAAGGGAGATAAATCCAAACAGCTTCCTTCTGGATTCACTGCTGCATTGTCTCCCTCTACTCAGTCTCACTCCGTAAGCTTGGAGTTGGATAAAAATAAGACAGAATCAAAAGGCTCGGAGACTAACGAGTGCTGAAGATGACAGAAATGCTCAAAAGTATCCGTATTCTTCATAGCCACTTATGTAATATACAAATTACAGAGCAGCAAATGCAGTAACCACATTCCACTGCAAGGAAAAGATTGTATCGTTACAGTTCTTCACACAAACCACTGCCGTTGGCATTTGGTGAGAAACAGATCCTCCTCCTCCTCGTCCTCCTCCTCCTCCTCCTCCTCCTCCTCCTCCTCCTCCTCCTCCTCCTCCTCCTCCTTCCTCCCTCCCTCCCTCCTCCCTCCCTCCCCCCTCCCTCCCTCCCTCCCTCCCTCCCTCCCTCCCTCCCCCCTCCCTCTCTTCCCCTTCCCCCTCCCTCCCTCCCCCTCCCCCCTCCCCCTTTTTTCTTCCTTTCTATCTCCCTTTCTCCCTCCCCCCTCCCCCTTCTCCCTTTCCCCTCCCCCTTTCTCTCTCCCCCTTCTCCCTCCCTCCCCCCCCCCCTCCTCCTCCTTCTCCTCCTCCTCCTCTTCCTCTTCCTCCTCCTCCTTCTCCTCCTCCTCCTCCTCCTCCTCCTCCTCCTCCTTCTCTTCTCAATTATGATTATAAATCCAATTAAGGAACAAAATGGGTCGCTGATCAAACTTAGGTAGATAATGGATTTTCACTCTTTACCCATGAATGTAGGATTGGATACAATGACTGGAGACCAAACGAACAATGAATGAATTAAGTTTTATGGCTTAGCCTTTGTAGGCTATGCAAGGCCATTCATAATGAATAAATAAAACAGTTTAGGGTAATTGCAAGTCACGTCACTATTTGACTACATAATCACCTTTTACTGATCACATAGGGAGATGTGGTGGGTCTCTTCTCACCCCCAGCCTACAAGGGGAAACCAAACGAAGTTTTCTTTCTTTCTTTCCTTCCATTTCGTGCGCCTCCAGCACCTGTTTCACTTGTTCTTTTTCTCTGGGTTCTGCTTCTCTTCCACTCTGCTTGTGCTTCTCACTTTCCTCCTCTCCCTTCTCCTTCGTCTTCGTCTTTCCCTGCTATCACTGCTGCTTTCCCTATACCGCTATTTGCCCCATCACTTGCATATTCACAGGACGCAAACATGCATGAAGTCTGTCGAAGACTTTAAAGCAGAAATAAATATATCAGATTGTGTAATCTGGATTTTTTTGCACATCAAAGACTCGACTGATAGCTTGGCAATACTCCATTACAGCAGAGTTACAGAGGAGAATGCGTAAATACAAGCAATGAAAATCACTTGCAATCGCGACATATTGGGCATCTCATCTATGGACCACGTCACAAATGAACAGGTCAGCAGCACGGTCAAGAACTACATTGGCCCTCGTGGAGATCTCCTCACAACGTGATGATCAAAACACTGCAATGGTACGGCCACGTCCAAAGATCCTGTGGCATTGCAAAGACCATTCTCCAGATATTAGTGAAGAAGAGGAGCTGGAGTGTTAGACGGAGGAGGCATTGGTGAAGGAATGAATAAAATAAGCATTTGTGGAGACCCAAGCACGGGCACGTGACAGCCACGGTTGGAGCAGACTGGTGACTTGTATGTCAGGACGGCGCCCAGACGACCCCACTCGGAACAAGGCAAGGTAACTCTTCACCGCCAGTTGTGTTTGTATAGTAGACGATCAGGCACGTTGGTCTAGATATTGTGCTAAATTTAATCTACCATTTCTTTCAGCGCTCGATGAGCCCAACTTTCACCGACAATCAGGATAAGAGGTCGAAGTATCGAAGTGACTTGATTTTAACAAAACACACGTACAAAGACTTCCCTTCATTTTTTGTGTGGAGGGAATATGAAATCATTGGAACAAAAGTTGAAGTGACGTGCCTCATCAGTATCCTGGCCCGGAAAGCGCTACAAGCGCACAGGTGTCCTGTATGATGGTGAGGGTTGCATCGCCGAAGAAACATGTAGAAAATTATGTTTTTCCTCATCTTGGCATTGTATTGGTCAGGTCGGCATCTCAGATGTTTTATCGGCAAGTACAATTATGTTTTGATTACATTTATGCAACAAAAATTACCTCGTCCGGAAATTCTTCCTGACCTGTTCACCACAATCAAGACTCTCTACGCAGACGGAATCTCATCACTTTATTTCTTTAAAAGCATGCTGCTCTCACCTGCATCTATTCAAAATGGCATTGTTGACTTACCACAATAAGCGCTCTACCAAATTAAAAAAGAAAATCCGGTAAAGTACAGAACATTTGCAAAACGTTTAGCCTGAAAATACCCAGCTACGCAAAGAAATATCCACATGTAATATCCACGAAATTCAAATATCCGTTAACGCATAGTCTCAAAGATATAGCCTTTACATACACCATGGATGGCAGTTCTATCCAGAAACTGCATCGAAAAAACGCAATCATGACATCCGTACACAATATCCTTTTCACAAAAAGTCTGAGTGTTTTCAATGAGACATGCGCCGAGCACACCGATAATAAGGCAGATAGGTGCTCAACATATATGAACTTTTCAATGTCCATGCAGTTAATAGTTCATATCACAACACAGGTTTTTATTTGTGTGTTGTTTGATTTTGATAACATGAGTTAAGCTCTTGCTGGATTTTACGTGGCGGAAAACATTTTACTTAAAGAATGGTAACTACTGTCATACAAAATCCAGTAATGTATTGCCCAAGACAAAACTATCGTTTCACATATGTTGATATAACACAGGTGGTGTCACCATATGCAAAAGAAATGTTGAAAGCAGAACACAATTACACTGGCAACTATCAGTGTAATATTGAGTTGTACAAACAAAAGCATTTGGGCACCAAACACGTGTGTGATCGTTGGAGGGGGACACTCCTGTAGCACTGAATTAGTTTGTTCCTT
>JAWQFJ010001290.1:30000-62500 GCA_034096865.1 Theodoxus fluviatilis
TCTCAACGAGGGAATGGTTTGTAGAACGCAGGAAGACGGATTTCCCTCGGTGGCTAGCAATTTCACCGTCTCTTGTCCAGCATCTCGCAAAAACAGGACAGTCTGATGAAGTCCACGAGGAACAGAATAAAGTGTTTTCAATGCGACTGTCTCTAGAAAGAGTGATAAGAAAAGAAGAGTTTTGCACCGAAGACGACGAGATACTCTGCTCGGTTTGAAATAATTTATATATCTGATAAGCTACATGTAGTGCTCGGTGAGGCGAACATTTGTTTAGAGAAGAAAGGAAGAAGTTGGATGGCCAGTGTAGGTACACACTATGTTTCTCGGGTTTGAGATATTTTGTAATGAAGAGGATAGTAAACATCAATGAGCGAACAACGCTTGACAAATAACTGCGCGAATATGGCTTTCCCACACAATCAAACTGAAATGTATCCGTAACATTCGATTGCAACTAATACTTTGAGAATATGTTGTGTGATAGATGAATTGTTTTTGTTTAGTCATTTCAATGAATATATAATCAATTGTCAGTATTCAGCGAAATGATGTATGGCTTTTACGTGGATACAGAGACAGATTTCCCCTCGACACACACATTCGTCGATCAATGTATCACAAAATTTAGATTTTTTCAAGTTAGTCTGAAGTTACAGCCTGAAGTATCCATGTACATCCACGTAGAAAGTCGAGGAAATACTCAGTTTGCGATCGGTGAAACCACATTTTTGACATCTGCAATTATAGGTCTTACTCGAAGAGAAGCTGCGTCCCTTATAACGTTTGAGATCGTCAGGAAGAGCAGAACAAGTAGGATGGAGTGAGAGAAGAGAGATAACACAATCCATTCTCTGCATCGCTGCCTACAATACAAGCTCAGCAGCACATCTCACACAGAGTAACAGGTCTAAGGACAGATTCAAGGAGCTAGCAACAGCTACAATCTGGCAATGTCACGCCTCAACGCGACGGAGATGGTGTCTGATTACCCTGTTCCAGTTACCTCATGTCCCAGGTCGATATCCAGAGGTGCGCATGTGTCATTTGTCAACGCCACCTGGCGGATAGAGATTTTTATCAGCCCAGAACGAGGCTCCAGACAACGACGCGGGAAGTGCAGTGCGGGAATGATGCTCTGACGTCAACAGTGGTTTGGCGGGAGCGTGGAGGACGGCAGAACGCGTGTGGCATTGAGGGAAAGGAAGTTAACAAGGCCTCGACATCCGTTCTTGAGGAACTCTCTCATTCGGATGCTAGAGCAAGATCTTTCAGGTGGCTAAGATAACGATGCTTGTTGCACGCCCATGTTTCTCTCGTTGAACTCTTCTTGTTGCTACACGACTGCAAACAAACAGTGTCTCCCAGGAAAATCGCTGAGAGTTTTTGCCCTTGCTTCGCTCGGCAAATACGGTTCTTGTAATGCGAAATATTGTGATAACATCATAGCATTCTAATATGCACATATACCATAAACAACGAAGTATACCAGAGTGGTGATACTTCCTAGATGCTTTATCAGACTTTGTCACCTAAATATATTTTCCCTTGACCAACATAAAAGCACAACAAAGTCATTCCTCTGCCCTTTCCACATATCCACAGATTTACTCAGGCAGCGTCTCCGAATGTAAAGGTAGCTGACGTTGTCCCGTTGCCTTCCGGTAGCCTCGTTAGATACATGGGGCTGCCAATGGCTGAGCTATTTGAGTCGGGACTTGAAAGCCCAGCAACCAGGGGTTCCAGCTGGTGGGAGGGCATCGATCTACTCCAGCCATATGTTACACTCGACAACCTTTGGCAATATATGTGTTCGCTGTCGCCTACAATAATGTAATACAAAAAAAGTTTACAGAAATGCTGGATTTATTCAGCTAGCACTCTTACATGCAGAGTGGACGATAGGAATTGCACAAGAATAAGATCAGAAGTCCAGTGTTTCAGTACTGAATGCTAAAGCTGATACGCTTACAACATACGTTTTCTCCAACATTCCTTGATTCTGTAGTCAGTGTGACTATTCAAGGCAGACTTTCAATAACAAAAATCCCATAAACGTAGTTCAAAAGTTCTAAGCTAGTTTGTAAGTAAGATCACGTCACTTTCAGTGTAGTCAGAGTTAACAGTCAAGGTCACACATGCAGTTGAATCTGCTATATCAGAAGAGTTCATACGACAGTGTGCTGCAACACTAACCAAGATAGCAATGTTGACGATAACAAACATCGAATCGAGACCAAGATTCTCGTGTTTTCTGTGGTTTCGACAAGAATAAACGACCCTAGTTATGGAGGTCTGACTTATGCGGATAATGCCGTCTTAACTAATGTATCATCAAAGCGTCCGTATGTATTTGCTTGTAAGAAGTCGATTTTCCCCCCTTATTACCTCGCATCCATGAATTGCATTATACGGACTCGCACTCACCGATGAGGGGGACGGCTTCTGAAGTGGATGGCATACTCTCTGCAACCAGCAGCATGAAGACCGAGTAGGACAGGAGTACTGTGATGGAGAGCGTGATCTTCTCGCCGGCATCAGGAGGCAGACAGAAGGTCAGCACACTGAGGATATTGAGCCAGAAGCAGGGGAAGAGAATGTTGAGCACGTAGTAGAGGATGCGACGGTGGATGACAAGGTGGATGGTCACATCGGGGTACTTGGCGTCGCTGATCGGGTAGACCACCTCATTGCGAACGATGGTGTATTTGGTGAGGCGCCACTCGCCGTTAGTGATGTAGTTTGTGACGTCCACAGTGTCGGATCGCTTGAGGAGGTCCACCTGTTTGGATGAAAGGTAAGATTCAATCAAGCGTATCAGTTGTGGGATCCGCAGTACCCATGGGAAGTAAATGGAGAGAAAATACTGCATCCACGCCATGTTTGCTTTACATAGTGCTTTTACAAAAACATTATTTTGAGACAAAGAATGATGATGACGTGTTATTCAACGACTCACAACATCATAAAGGCCACAAATATACTCTTGTTTGATGTGTTGTTCACACCTACATGTCCTACACAATTTATGCAATTTACAATGCTTGCCTTTAGTTGGTTCAGTTTGTATGCAATAGAAAGATTCAATTTCAGGAACAAAACCTGGAAAACATAGAAGGCGGTAGTCTGCAATTTAAGTAAAGCAAGCATGCGAGCAGGCAGTTTGCAACTTATGCATATACGCCACGGTATACTTATGAAGTGGTCGTCATTTTACTTCCAGTTTACAAAGTATTGCACTCAGATAGAAGAAGCAAATATTACATGTATTTGTACCTTAGCTGACAGAGAGTAAACACTTTTAATGTTCATAAACACAGCTGAAATCTACTGCTTCAAAATGACAAACAAAAAACGATGACATAAACTGTCTCATTGTAAGTGACATACACTTAACACAGCGCTGACCTGTCCACTCATGTTTCGCATATACATCTTTTTCACATGAAAACGCATAACAATCTAGCCCAAATATCGCAACTCATTCGAGTAACACTCAGTTCAAGTTATTGGTTCGGTCTTCCACCTTACAAGGAGAACATTTGTAGAAACGGTTGTGTTAACACCAATGGGACGCAGTCTGCGACTTACCATGTTTATTCCTTTTCAGAACCCCCATCCCCAGCCATCCCCGCCCTGTGAGTTGGATGAAAGAATAGACCCACAGCGTCTCCCTACGTGATGCCTGATAGACAAATTACAAGAGAAATCGAGTTTTGACTTGCTGTTTCTCTAACCAGCTCTAATGATTTTCGTGGTCAATAGCCTTATATTGCATAAACTGCAAAGGCTTATAGACCTAATAATTTCCTTCCTTCCTTATTTTTTTCCTTCTAAATGTACCCACTTATCAGCCGACGGATGCTACAAGAGTTAAGAAAATTTTGTTCTTTTGTTTGTTCTTTTGTTCTATTGTTTGTTCATTCATTCATTCATTCATTCATTCATTCGTTTGCTTTCTTGCACATTCAGTCTCATTTTTCGTCTTTTTTCTTCCTTCCTTTATTAATTCCTTCACTTTGTTCATCCCTTGCCACATGATACCTGCGCTTTGTCGTAGGTCCAGGAGCCAAACTTGAGGTGACAGATCTGGCTGTCGAAGGGGAAGTAGGTAATGTCCACTTTGCAGGAACTTCGCAGCCTGGCCGGTGGCGACCAGCTGATTGTTCCGTCGTACTCTACCATGGCGTTACACAACATGAAGCCGGCCGTGTAGTCGTCCGCACTGTAGCGACACATGGTGGAAATCATTTGTAGAATGATAGTGCATGGAATCAGACACACTTAGGTTATGTAATAGAAACTGCCTATTTTGGGACTGTTGCAAGAAAAGAATATAAATATGTCGTAGAAATGGAATTTGAAATCAGATAAAAATCGTGTTTTCTTCCTGCAAGATATAGTTTTTCATTTCAAGTCGCTTTGTCCTCGTTCTTCCGCAAGTAAATAAATGCATAACTTTATTTCGTTCTACGGAAGCGGGAGATCTGGACATGGTCAACATAATCAAATAATAAATATCAAGATCCTCAAGTAATAATGTACCTTTATGTTAGTTATCTGAAAGTATGCAATACTTATGAAGCGAGAATAAACATCTAACCAGTCAGTCAGTAAATGAAGTTAAACACGACTGCAGTGCTGAAAACTTTATTCATTGCCGTGAATGGTCCTTCAGCACCAACTTCATGATGCTGTTCGTACTGTTTTGCAATAATACTGCAAATCTCTCTCATTCATTACCTTTTCTTTTGGACACTCTATGGTAGTTGGTGTCAGTGAGTTCTCATCCGCACCATTATCATGTAAACCAATCCGAATCTATCTTCATGAACACAGGATCACCATCCGGCAATTAATGCTTCTTGTTGCCCTTTGTCCTCACACGTTAACACAGTTAGAGAAAGGTCTCTATTTCGTCTTACAGGATTATCGATGATCCACTCAACAATATCTAAATTAATGCCATTCAGATAAACAAACTAATTATCCAGCCACGTTTTGATAGCGGAATGAGTTTAATTATGTCTTTACGACGATACCGCCACGGCCTGCGAGGAATTTTGCCCCACGATAAACGATAATTTGCACCGAGAAATATGTAAAAACTGCATGCCCACTCCATCACATCGATATAATTCGCAAACTTATTTCATGTCACTTGTGTTTGGGCGATATTTTCGCTTATCCGTACTGCACACTATACACACTTAATGCGCATTCCATCAGCCTATAGGTCGTCACGAATAATCGACAGCCTATATCTTCTATTAGCAAAACGGTCGACGCTCGTAAATCGTTACCACTTTTTTTTTTCGGTTATTGCCTTCAAGGGGAAGCGGACATGCGGACGAGTAGTTCGTGCCCGAAGAGAGGGGTCAGAATGGGAGAATGCAATACGAGATCTTTGTGGCTGCCTTTCTTGTCTTCTCACAGAGGCCAAGTTAACGAACGGGCCGCTGGAACCCGTCCACATTCTCCCGGAGAGATGGTTTTGATTGCACTGGTTCACTTTTCGTCGATACGGAGAGGCAGAGGAAGCGGATCTGACAGAAGCGAGAAGGGAAGCCGTGCTGAGGGACGCTGAAGGAAACGTCAACAGAACGCGTCAGTCAAGCAAGATCGCAGGCCTCTACATTCAGTCACTGGCTGTCATAGAATATAGTTCTTTTTTAAAGTTAACAGATGCTTCCTCTATTCTTGTCAACATCGTTTGAGTGATTGTTTATTTTGAGGGTGTTATGACGATTAGAGCATACAATTTTACTTTCGACATGACGTTTACCCAAAACAGAGACATTTCGTAACATCTGCACCATATTTCCATCCATGTGAATGGGTGTGACTCAAATTAAAAGGAAGAGAATCAGATTTACGTAGCAATGCCCGGTGACAACGTTTGCACGATCACTGAAGACGTCCTGGACGTTCACGTTTCTGGCAGTGCGTGATGCATGACAAGTTAGACATGTAAAACTGCACTTTCATACTTAAGGTGATCTCATGTTTATTGATCACTTTTCACCAACGCTTACTACCGAAAGTACGTGCTTGAGCACAGGACGCAACTTACTGTTCTTAAATTATGAATATGAATTTAAAACTCCGATCAACCACATCATCAAATAAATAAATACTGGAATGTTTGCACCTGGGTATACGCTGAAATCGTGTCACCACTTCATAGGTCCGACAATCAGCAACTATGTTTCGTACACACTCTGCGGCATTCAAAACAGCAGTTTTGCAGCGACATGTGAGCAGACGATTTGCAAGTCTTATCCTGCTATTTGTAGCCTTGAGACGTTTTACAGCAGATGGACAAACTGATGGTGCGTCAGTCCACACTGACGGTAAATCACCGATGCCTGGTGCCGTTAAACTCCACGAATTGCCAGAAAGTGGAACGCAAACGCTGCCTTTCGTAATCAGCTGTGCGAGGGAGCAGCGTGCAGACATCAATGGAGGTTTGCGTGTGGGAGCAAGGCGCCCTCTCCGCATTGATGCCAGGGCGATAGTGAACGGCTGTGGGAACTGCAGTGAAGTCCGCGATCCGATGACACTCGAGGCGTTCCCACAGTGTGATTAGAATCGCAAATAGCGTGGCAAAACATGGCCGTTCATTTGTTGTGGAGTGGGCAGCCTTTGGCGCTGCACGCACAGCGTTCTTTTGGGTTTTCCTTTCTACTGCGTTTGAAGTCCACCCAGCCCACAGCAACACGACAGACCTGGAGTGTATTTACGTGTTGAAAGAGTATACAAATGCACTGAACTACATCTAAAAGGCAAGACAGAAGATACGTAATTTCTTTGCAAATTTTACTGAGCTGTTGGGAATACACGTTGCGGACGTTTCTCGCTTTGATATTCGCTGTGCATAGCTCATTATAAGTTACCTTCCTATCTCGAATTCTTCCCCCCACCCCGCCTCCTCCCCTCCTCCCTTTTCCCCCCGTCTCCCACAGCCCATATTTGATTATTATTCCGAAGCCACTTTTGCACCTCTCCTTATTTGCCTCAGCACGGTGAAGCATCGAGAGCAAGGAACAGCACAAGGTGCACTTCAAGCAGATCTAAACATCACAAAGACTGAGTATTTCTCATCGTGGAAAATCATTCTTGAATATTTACCATGGTATGTTTCTTTATGTCATGTTTTTTTAAATAAATTTAATCTCAAACTAAATGCGTCCTATGCATTTCGATATGTCCTCACGTAGATGTGGATACAGAGCTGTCTCAGTCACCTTCGCAGTGATAAGTTTTGCGAAGACGAGAAACTCCGATAATAGTTTGACATTAATTCAAACCAGCAACTTCATCTTGGAGAACAAAGTCCTGGTGACATATCTTCCGCTTGGGGCCGCCCGTGGTCGTGCTTTCCGAGACCCCGAATTTGTCATGATCACGTGTTCCGGCTGATAATGAAGGTGTTGCGACCCATGTTCTTTACAAAATCCTGTCGATACGGGAATTCTCCTAACTTGCGCAGGGAAGTCAAAGTTCATAACATCCGGTGGTCGTTTTCAAAAATCTTTATTGACGCAGTGGTTGATACACAGCGACAAAAATCTGCAGCCAGCATTACCATAACAACATCACTATCGAGACTGGATCTCAGAGGACACAATCGCCGTGTGTAATGTGGAAATAGGTTTTCGGAAGTATCTCACCTGAGGGAGAGACTTGACTCTTGCTGGTACGTTGGGGGTGGGTTGGTAGTCCAACGACTGTATAGAGATTAAAGTAGAGGGTGGATGGGGGTTGAGTTCTGCCCCGGGGTGGTGAGCGGTGTTCGCTCTGAGGTGTGACTCTGAGTTGTGGTGAGTAGAAATAATCGTGAGTTGGTTGTGAGAAGTTAGCGATATAGGAGAGCGCAAGAAGACAGAGATCGGCCCGCCTACTGAGTGAGAGGAGAGATTGGTCCCCACACAGCAGAGAGCAGACGGAGAGAAGCAGACGAAGAGAAGAGAGAGGCAGACGCACAGAAGAGAGAAGCAGACGAAGGAGAGAGAGAGAGAGAGAGAAGCAGACGAACAGAAGAGAGATCGGCCCCACACACACAGCAGAGACGGGCAGAGAGAAAGAGAGCGGGCAGTGTTGGTAAAGGTTGGTGCGATTTTTACACGGGTCGTTAGCATTTTAACTTGTCAAGGGCTGACCTACATATATTATGCTTTTATGTAAGAAGGCTGACCGAAATTTCACTTGTGCTTTTCCCTTTTTTCTGTTGGGAGTTGAGTATGTGAAGAGTAGATGTAATTTTATAAGATTGGGTTATTTAGGATGTTGTGTTTGAGCCATAAACAAATGTTATTTTTTTCCCCTTTCCTACTCATGTTACGGGTATTTTAATGTTGAACCTAAAGACTTGTAAGTAACCCGGGACCTGTTTTATTTCGTTTTTGTGGATCCCCGTAACACCATGTCTGCGCTCTTACACGTGTCTTCTGTCTCTATTGCTTGTCTTTTCGTCATGCTCTCCCCTAGAAGGCTGTATCTCACCTGTGTAATAGCTGGTGCACACCTCACTCTAGGGGCACAATCACATAGAGGACTGATTACTCCTTATAAAGGATGGCTCTTCGCACTCACCCGTGTTCTTCTTGATCTCTCACCTATTCTGTCTTGTCGTGTGTTCTCTCACACACAAGCTCGCACCGCTTTATATACCCTTTACAGGCTTCTAGAACCTTCTCGCATCAACAAGAATCCCCTCGACCACCAGGAAGCAGCTCAAATGACGTCACATGGCACTTTGAAAGATGAATCCACCCTGACTACGTCACGTAACTTAGCAACAAGGTCAAAGAGTCTGACGTCAGAGCTTCGTAAGCGCCACGTCATTCCAGCACATTCCAGAACCATCATAGCAGAGGCATCTTGCGTCAGCATATTTTGTGATTACTTGTCTGATACAAGTGTTTGTATTATTTATGCTGTCATACAGTACGACTAGTAATCATTGATGATAAAAAATATCATGATAACCTCATCCACTGGATATTGTTCACCCTTGCTTCCTATGCTGTGTTCATTTCTTTGTTTATATTTCTGACTTTATTTTCATGTTGCAATGATTGCCTCAACAAACCTATTAAACATAACGATCTCGTTCTGATCATAGTGAAAGTGTGAACATTTTCCAAATAGCAAGTCTGATCCTCTTATTTGTTTGCACTGCATTAAGTAAGCATTAAGCATAGCTAAGCTGCGTGCATTGCTCTGCCTGAGAGGTTCCAGTCTCAAAGTCTTCATCCAGACGGTGGCGGACTGATGCTGAAGAGCTATGTGAGGGCAGTCTGTCTAGCGTCCTTGCGGCGCCAATCCGACCCAGCCAGAAGTCTGTGGGTGTGAACGATCCCCACGACCAGTACTGACATGCTCGTCTGAAAATAGTCCCAGACGGCCCTTAGACACTTGGGCCTTGTCCATCTCCACAGCACACGCAGCGCAGCCCCTGCTTTCGCCATCACATTTGGTCAATGTGGAAGAGGTAGTGATCGCAAGGGGGGCAAAGAGCCTTTACTTTCAACAGGCATTGGGAGAGGTTTTCACCCCCACTCTCCCTCCGTGTGGAGGAATTAAGATGGAATGTTTCCAAACGTAGGTTCGATTTTGTGTCAAGGGGAGTCCCCGCCATCTTTGGGACCAAAAAAGGCCAATTTTCAGAAAATCTGCAGGCAGGAGAACCAGGGTCCGGCAATGCAAAAAATATTAGTCCTTGGAGCCTGCTTATCTGTCCTCGGCGGCGTCCATGACATCATCTCTGCCCTGACGGCATGGGCAGCAGGCTGTGTAATTCGGTGTGAATGAGGAAAAAGAAAGAGCGCGGTCTGGGAGACACCAGATCTGGAATGCAAGGTGATAAAGCTAATTTCGACTGCATAGGGGCGACCCACATTGCCACGAGTCGATTTGTCTTTTTGAATGGCAGGGGCAACCTCGGATCACGGCTTGAAGCAATATGATACCCTTGGTCAACCTTGCGTCCATAGGTCCCTTGCTGACATCAATATGACACCCTTGGTCAACGTTGCGTCCTAGGCCCCTTGCTGACATCATACAAAAAGGAAAAAAAATTGTTGAAGGTTTCGCATTAAATTTGCAAAGATATCTAAAGTCATTTATTTCGTTCTCTTCCTTGAGTTTGTTACGTTAGCTCAACTTCTGTTGTCTTAGTTGTTAAAACACAACGATTTAATAACAATCTGTAATGTTTTCACACTTAACTAAAATTACACACACACACACACACCAACATGCACACACTTGCGCATGCACACACACATATACACACACGCGCATACATCCGCACACACAAACACACACACACACACACACACACACACACACACACACACACAAGCACACACTGAGAGAGAGAGAGAGAGAGAGAGACAGACAGACAGACAGACAGACAGACAGACAGACTGAGAATTGCATACGGCATTAAATAATATTTCATGCGCCTAAAGTTCATAAAAACTTATAACAACACATCAGCTGTTGAAATGTGTTTCATTTAGCGCCAAAGATCTTCATAAAAGATATATTTTTATTTTCTCTATTTGTCTTTCATAAGAACACTATCCATCGATCTTCTGCCATTTTGTGTGTGTTGGAGTACCAGACGGTGATCTATCAACTCGCGCTCGTTCCTAACAGCATTGGTGCCCAAGTGGCGCTTCCAGGATCTCACTACATCCCTCACTGAGTTTCATTTTTTGACTCAATATATTTTGTTAGATAAAAAAGGTATTCCATCTGCAAACTATTGATCGTGCCATTCACTGTGCATTGACGATCAGGCGTACGTCCAATTGGGGGTAGCACAGGAACCCACGTCCAAGAAAGCTTTCAATGCCGTGACGGCCAAGTCCCTGATGGCGCATGCCGCTAGGGGCGCCCATGGCCGAGTTACTAGAGCAGCCCCGGAAAGCTCTCTTGCCATGGAATCCAACTGACGAGAAAGTTTTGTGTGGCAATTGCCGCATGTCATTTGCATTAGCCTGTTCAAAGCACGGAGAGATACAAAAACTACCCATTACTTTCGGGATGTAAACGTAAGTGGTGAAGCAATCTAACACAGCTCACTACCAGACAACTGAGAGTGAATAGATGAAAAAAAGAAAGATATGAAAGTCTCGCACTGGGTAAAAGTCAGTATGCACTCATAAATATCAATCATGTCTTTTCACAGGGATAGACTCAGATACGTAGACCCAAAAAACACATGACCTCCTCCTTCCACGAGAGCATTTATCTTTCTTCAGACCTTATCCCGTTTCCCAGCCAGGCAATTGATCATACTATATCGACTGACCAGAGAAAATGAAGTTTGCATTTTCGATCAATAAGAAGTGAAACATGCATGTTGCTTGCCCTTCTTGCCGCTTGTCAGCCAGCTCTCCCTGATCGATCCTGCCTGCTCAAAATTGAGCGTGCTTGTAGCACCTTCCTGAAAGGAGTACTTATTCTCACTTTCCTCCCACACTATAGCGTGCTTGTAGCACCTTCCTGAAAGGAGTACTTATTCTCACTTTCCTCCCACACTATAGCGTGCTTGTAGCACCTTCCTGAAAGGAGTACTTATTCTCACTTTCCTCCCACACTATAGCGTGCTTGTAGCACCTTCCTGAAAGGAGTACTTATTCTCACTTTCCTCCCACACTATAGCGTGCTTGTAGCACCTTCCTGAAAGGAGTACTTATTCTCACTTTCCTCCCACACTATAGCGTGCTTGTAGCACCTTCCTGAAAGGAGTACTTATTCTCACTTTCCTCCCACACTATAGCGTGCTTGTAGCACCTTCCTGAAAGGAGTACTTATTCTCACTTTCCTCCCACACTATAGCGTGCTTGTAGCACCTTCCTGAAAGGAGTACTTATTCTCACTTTCCTCCCATACTATAGCGTGCTTGTAGCACCTTCCTGAAAGGAGTACTTATTCTCACTTTCCTCCCACACTATAGCGTGCTTGTAGCACCTTCCTGAAAGGAGTACTTATTCTCACTTTCCTCCCACACTATAGCGTGCTTGTAGCACCTTCCTGAAAGGAGTACTTATTCTCACTTTCCTCCCACACTATAGCGTGCTTGTAGCACCTTCCTGAAAGGAGTACTTATTCTCACTTTCCTCCCACACTATAGCGTGCTTGTAGCACCTTCCTGAAAGGAGTACTTATTCTCACTTTCCTCCCACACTATAGCGTGCTTGTAGCACCTTCCTGAAAGGAGTACTTATTCTCACTTTCCTCCCACACTATAGCGTGCTTGTAGCACCTTCCTGAAAGGAGTACTTATTCTCACTTTCCTCCCACACTATAGCGTGCTTGTAGCACCTTCCTGAAAGGAGTACTTATTCTCACTTTCCTCCCACACTATAGCGTGCTTGTAGCACCTTCCTGAAAGGAGTACTTATTCTCACTTTCCTCCCACACTATAGCGTGCTTGTAGCACCTTCCTGAAAGGAGTACTTATTCTCACTTTCCTCCCACACTATAGCGTGCTTGTAGCACCTTCCTGAAAGGAGTACTTATTCTCACTTTCCTCCCACACTATAGCGTGCTTGTAGCACCTTCCTGAAAGGAGTACTTATTCTCACTTTCCTCCCACACTATAGCGTGCTTGTAGCACCTTCCTGAAAGGAGTACTTATTCTCACTTTCCTCCCACACTATAGCGTGCTTGTAGCACCTTCCTGAAAGGAGTACTTATTCTCACTTTCCTCCCACACTATAGCGTGCTTGTAGCACCTTCCTGAAAGGAGTACTTATTCTCACTTTCCTCCCACACTATAGCGTGCTTGTAGCACCTTCCTGAAAGGAGTACTTATTCTCACTTTCCTCCCACACTATAGCGTGCTTGTAGCACCTTCCTGAAAGGAGTACTTATTCTCACTTTCCTCCCACACTATAGCGTGCTTGTAGCACCTTCCTGAAAGGAGTACTTATTCTCACTTTCCTCCCACACTATAGCGTGCTTGTAGCACCTTCCTGAAAGGAGTACTTATTCTCACTTTCCTCCCACACTATAGCGTGCTTGTAGCACCTTCCTGAAAGGAGTACTTATTCTCACTTTCCTCCCACACTATAGCGTGCTTGTAGCACCTTCCTGAAAGGAGTACTTATTCTCACTTTCCTCCCACACTATAGCGTGCTTGTAGCACCTTCCTGAAAGGAGTACTTATTCTCACTTTCCTCCCACACTATAGCGTGCTTGTAGCACCTTCCTGAAAGGAGTACTTATTCTCACTTTCCTCCCACACTATAGCGTGCTTGTAGCACCTTCCTGAAAGGAGTACTTATTCTCACTTTCCTCCCACACTATAGCGTGCTTGTAGCACCTTCCTGAAAGGAGAACTTATTCTCACTTTCCTCCCACACTATAGCGTGCATCGTCATCCTTTTTGCATGCATTTCCCTCGCTATGTCTTCGTGTCTATGTGCCCATGTCTGTGTCAGTCTGCCTGCCTACCTGCCTCACCTGCCCACTCGCCTGTATATTTTCCTGCCTACCTATCAATACACGCCTATCTGCCTATTTGCCTTCCTCTCTGTCTGTCTGTCTGTCTGTCTGTCTGTCTGTCTGTTTGTCTGTCTGTGTGTCTGTCTGTGTGTCTGTGTGTGTGTGTGTCTTTCTGTCTGTGTGTCTGTCTGTCTGGGGCTGTCTGTCTGTGTGTCGGTCTGTGTGTCTGTCTGTCTGTGTGTCTGTCTGTCTGTCTGTGTGTCTGCCTGTCTGGGTCTGTCTGTCTGTGTGTCTGTCTGTGTGTCTGTCTGTCTGTCTGTCTGTCTGTCTGTCTGTCTGTCTGTCTGTCTGTCTGTCTGTCTGTCTGTCTGTCTGTCTGTCTGTCTGTCTGTCTGTCTGCCTGTCTGTCTGTCTGTCTGCCTGCCTGTCTGTCTGTGTGTGTGTGTGTGTTGTGTGTGTAGTGTGTGTGTGTTGTGTGTGTGTGTCTGTCTGTCTGTCTGTGTTTGTCTCTCTCTCTCTCTCTCTCTCTCTCTCTCTCTGTGTCTGTGTGTGTGTGTGTGTGTGTGTGTGTGTGTGTGTGTGTGTGTTTTGTGTGTGTGTGAGTGTGTGTGTGCGTTTGTGTCTGTCTGTCTGTCCGTACGTCCGTCCATCCGTTCGTCCGTCCGTAAGTCTCATTTCCTATCTATGTGTATTCCTCTTTTTCAGTTACCTACCTCCATGTTTTTGTGTATCATTGACTGGACCCCTTCCCTGAGGGCACAAGCAACACTGTGTAGCACTGAACCGACTGAACACGTTCCAAACTTATCAGAATTGGTTAGGCCAAAAGTGTGGTCCCTGTCCAGAAATGTCACCCCAATGGTAGCAAAATAATTTCTGTAATTTCGTTTTCTACTCATTCCTGAGCTTAAAAAGGTCTCCCTTCCATTGAGAAGTAAGAAAATGGCACCAACGCGTGATGCTCCGCGACTTCCACTGTTCTTGTGAGATGACGTCGGCTGACGTCCGTTCTAACTAAGCCGAGCAAAAGCGTATGCATTAGGTGGCATGACTGCGAGTCTTATCGATCTGTCTGATCAACAGACGTCATCGGAAACAATCAGGAAGGGAACGCTATTACAGAGAACGCAGCGGGGAGAAGCCCCGTAATCTTCTACGTCAAACAGTCACAAGGGTTGAACTGCCGATGACCCCATCGACCAAATGACTGCTTTGTGGAGCCGTCTCGCCCCCCAAAAAACCCTGGACAGCAAGAGCTGTCGGACTGCAGCCTAATAGATCAGTGCGCGTGAAAAGAGAGGTAGGGAAATAGCAGCTCAGCGCCGACCATTGATGAGGGTGTTCATGCAGATACTTGGGGTGAGACATGGCTCTTTCACGGACATGAAATGATTACGCCTCGTTTCCAAACCGCTGTTACAATGGCCGTTTTCCTCCATTGAGCAATCCACGTCTCCTGCAGAGTACACAGGATATTCAAGGGGGTGCGAGATAGTGATTGTAACGACGACAAGAGGACGGAGGCCATGACAAGGTGCTACCTATTCAGAGATGGTTTCATTCTTAAAGGAAAGAGCAGTATGAGATGACATGGGCAATACCCAATTACAATGGTGAATGGAACTGGTGCAACCATGGAGCGCATTTTGCTTACCTAAAACTAATAATTTCCTCACGAAATGATCAATGTCAGATAATATTTATGGATTACCTCGAATTGTTTGATAATGAAGCAGACTCTAAAGCTTTAAGGTGATAACCACAAGGAATTTCCCATATACTCTTTCGGGAGGGGAGCGTGAAGGTGAGAGTGTTGTTACATCTCCGAATGATGCCACCCTAATGCGGGGCTCTGTAGCCGAGCAGGAAGAGCGTTTGACCTGCAGATAATAAATGCGGTGTTCGAAGCTGCACAGATCCTATAGTTGCATCTCTAGTGTTTTACCCACGTTGTTCCTACCGAGGAGTAAAACTGGCCACTGGGCGCTGCAAATTGGTGACGGCGGATGAAATTCCTCCAAAAGAATGTATTCAAAAGGACAAAAATTAAGATCGTCAATATCATTATTTTTATTATCACTGCTGTACTACAATTAGATGAGTTGTAAAAGAGTCATGCACACGGACTTACTTGTTGTACAATACGATATCCGGCAGCCATAATTTTCCGGCGGGAAGACGGAAAACACGGAGACCGCTGAATTGGTCAGGGTCCCATGATATCCTCTCGTCCTTCCATGACTGAAAGAAAAAGTATGTCAGGCATGTCTTAAGTTTGCACAGAGTGTACATCATTACAACATGTTAAATGTAGCTATATGATCAAAAGACATAGCGGAAAAGGATTTTGCCATTAGGAAATGGTGTCGCAAGATGCAAGTATGTTTCATAAGCATTATTAGAGTGCGTCGGCAGGTCTATCATGATCTGTGACTATGATGCAAATCGCGTTTAGGTCTCTCTCTGCTTTTGCTCTGTCATTTGAACTTGCGCATGTACCCTAAGTGAGCATACAGTATGTGTAGTTCCGATATCGACTAGAGTACTATATACGACTGCTGCTGCTGGACACTCCCCTCATCAGCTGGGACGAGTTTCAAAATAGGTAGTCGATCTTGGTCGCAAGATCTTGCTTCGCAGTAAGAGCTAGCTAAGAAAGAAACTACCCAACATTCCCTCGTTCTAGCCTCATTTCGAACTTTTGTCTCCATGGTCACAGCGTACACAAATATCCGTGTACTTCGACATCACCATAATCCAACAACATTCTGAAGTCTATCTTGCATCTTTTTCTCATTCCATAACTTAACATGCACAATAACTCAAAATATAAAATAAGTAATTTTCTACACACAGTGCTTCACATTCCTCCATTCCGAAGTTGGCACCTCAAAGTTAACCGAAGACTCGTCCAAAAACGTCACTCCTAATGACACGATGCTCATGCTGTCCGCCATCTTGAATCTCACTAGCTAGTCAACTCCCCAGCTGCCTCGCTAATTCTCCCCTCATCTACGATTGGCTCGCGAGCAAGTGAAGAATGAAACTGCCCAATCAGCGAGATCTGCGTAGCTCTACCGAGATCTTCGCATATTGAAACTCGCCCCTGGAACCCGTGGGCGTGGAGTTTTCTGGACCTATTCCAGTAGCTCGAACACAGGCGGCCCCAGGCAGTGCTGAACGCCACCGGGGAGTGTCCACTAGTTGATGGTCGTTGCCTGTGTATGGCGCCCGCTGGACCGCCACACTGACAGCGAGGCAGCTTCGGTGGTTTCCTGCAGCAGCCCTTTCTCCTCTGTGTGTGTGTGTGTGTGTGTGTGTGTGTGTGTGTTTGTCTGTGCGTGTTTGTGTGTGTGTGTGTGTGTGTGTGTGTGTGTGTGTGTGAGTGTGTGTGTGTCTGTGCGTGTGTGTGTGTGTGTGTGTGTGTGTGCGTGTGCGCGCGCGCGCGTGTGTGTGTGTGTGGGTGTGTCTGTCTGTGCGTGTGCGTGTGTGTGTGTAGAGGGGATATTTGTGTAAGGGTGTTGGAAGGTCAGGGTAAGCTGGGGAAGGGGGGCATATTATATGTGTGTGTATATGCACATATCGTATGTGCTTACATGTGAAAAGTTTATTTAGCAAGTTTCTAGAATCAAACTTGGTACAATATTAGTAGGTGTCAAAAACATTTAAAGGATATATTTACCATTGATTGTTCTGCAAAACTGTCATTTTGTTACATATTTAGGCAGCCCCTGTCGCAGAACTTTGTGCCATTCACGATGCATACACACATGAGTGTTGTAGATTTTACCCTTTTATTTTTATTGAATGTGTTAACTTTCCTAAATCTGCCGGCTTGCCTGTCTTGGTATGATTTAAATGAAAAGTTAAATCAGGGGCGTGAACCGAAATAAGCATGCTATGACTCGCATGTGGCTGAGTTGTTAGCGCACTTGTCATACTGTCTCCTGCAGCTATTGTGTGCAGTGATCGAAGCTACGCGGATGCAAGACTTGCATTCTTGTGCTAGGTTCTTTACTCCTATTGCTTCTCCCCACCTAGGAGTAAAACGAGTACTTGTGAGAATTGAGTTGAAATATTATGACAGCTAATTTTAGGGCTCATTCATGTCCAGCGGGAGTGTATGCTCCCCAGGGAGTTGAAATAGTGTTGGAGTGATAAACATACAAAATCCCGATGACCAGAAGGTAAAGGCGTGTCATTTGAGCACCCACCAATGGGTGGAAAGTCGCAATAAAAAAGAGCACCATTATCTCTACGATCTTCGTATCCTGTAATGGCGACATGATAAACGTTATTTTAAAAGGAGCACGGTGCCTGAAGACGTGACCATTATCTCGCTCATCCTGTTGAGCGTGTGGGGGGCAGTATAACTACTATTTGATTCATTCCTAAGAGAACGCAAACAAAAATGATGGGCACTCAATATATGCAGAAACAGTATGCACACTGAGATCCAGGAGCAGACAGACCCCTGGCCAAAGAATACTTGTGAGTGACAACACAACCGCTTCCTTACCGATTCCAGCCAGGCGTTTGTTGTCAGAATCTGATTCTTCTCATCCTGCAATGAAAAGAAAATGCAAAATTGTCAGAGACGAGTTTGGTCTGGTGACTCGTCATGGCCCTGTATCACACAGACGTCTAGGTAAGAATGGCTTTTGTGATGTGTTAGTTTTACATCGATGCCAAAAGCATCCATTCTTCATGCCATAAGTAGAGCATGTGTTCAATATTCGTTCTGTCGAAAAGCCTACCATAATGCTGTTACGGTCTGCAAATTACAGTTTTACCAAGTAATGCATACAAATCACCTCCTAGTTTCTGCCAATGAACATTCCAGTTACGTGAGAAGTCAAATAATGCTTTCAGTCGACTGCTATGTCGACTGATAAAACGAATGCTAAGTTTTCAGTCCGAAAGAAAACTCATGGTTCTGCTACTACAAACTATGTCATTTCACATTGCAGTGATTATCAAAACGTAAAGAACACGTATGAAGGCTAATATATCTCAAAAGGGCGATGGAGTGGATGTCATCATCAATAATGACAAGCAAAATAATATATCGATGCTGAGAAATGCAGAGAAAGGGAAAACAAACACACACACACACACACACACACACACACACGCGCACGCACACACACACACGCACGCACGCACACACACACACGCGCGCGCACGCACGCACACACACACACACACACAACTCGCTTAAAAATGAAGCAAATATATTAAAACTCGGGATGCGGACACTCCTAACTCACCCCTAGCGTCACTGTGTTTATGAATAGGCTTTTTCTTTGTGTTTTGGTCATTCAAAATGTTGTGCCAAGTTGTGCCCAGACGAGACATGTCGGTCCACTTGTGTCAAAACATTCATCCCGACATCTGGATTTCAGCTACCTTTATCGCAAAGAGTGATTGCCCATTAGAAGTTCTCGATTACACCTGGTGCGACTTCCCTAGCGCTCGCTAACGCCCCTGTCAACAGGAAACCGATCAGCGGAGAGAGAAAGCTGTCGTGAAGTCATTCACGCGGCATACGTGGAACATGAGCCTTTATCTGGAGTAGTCAGCACAGTCACTCCTTAATTAATAAAAGCGAATTGGAATATGTTTGTTGAGATAATATCTACATCAGCCATTCAGGAACGATTTAGAAAATAAATGGGTTTAATCACTCTAGAGGTAAAGGAACTAAAAAAGCTACTGATGAAAACGTTATTGAAACCAAGTCGATAGCAAAACTCATAACGAGTTCTAAAAGCATCGACTTTTTTCTACATTTTTTGTGAAATGTCGTCAGCTTGAAGGCGAAAAGGTAATCGAGCACTCAATCATAGAGAAAAATAACCACGTCGAAAATGTTCAACGTTTGAAAAGTGCAGAAATGTGTAGCTTGTATGCTTTGCAAGTCTGTGTCATTGCAGTATGGATTGTTAACATGAAGGAGTGTGGGTCTTTTCCGGTTTCTAAAAGGTCTTTATCAAGAGCTGTGGACAGTGGTACAAAGAGCGAGGTGTGATTCCATAATTTGTACATCTGCACTTTCGTGGGTATTCACAATGGAGTCATGTGCTCCTAATCCATTCATGCAAACTGCCACGTGAATTCGCTAATCCTGATCATAAACATGTAGTTTACTGGCAATCTCAGTAATTCTGTAATGTGAACCGTGTAGTGTGATAAACGACTCAATCTCCAAAGGGACCGTTCTAAAATCTGCGGCCATTTTAGATGCTGTCGTACAGACAACACAAACAACTTAGATGTTGGTGGGCGTTGCGCCTGTGTTATCCGCGTAGTGTGAACGGCGACTCAGTCTCCAGACAGGGGACTGTCCTAAAGGTTGCTGCTGATCAAGGTGCTGCACTACAGACAGCACAAACAACGCGGCAGTTGGCAGGCGTTGCGGCTGTGCCGAGATCAGATTGAGGTCGACAGGGACGCTGCAAGGGTTGGCAGTCAGGATTTGGACGCGGAGACATCCTGACATCCCATCTCTCGCTCTCGTTACCCCAGCCTTGCCTCGCATTGACTCCGTCCTCTTGAATAAAATCAATCAGCTAATGATCCAGCTTCTCGTAACTTCTCCCTTCCTCTCCCTATCTCCCCCAGACCATCCCTACTTTGCCTCCTGCCGATAAACGACCAATGAAATGCGTGCCCACGATTTGCCTCGGAGATATAGCAGCAGCGACCTCTGAAGGTCGAGATGGGGTTAACTAGATGTGACATTATGGCGAGAAGGAGCGCTGTCGTGCAAATGTTCCCGTCTCTCAGCAAGAAGCGATGGCATTATTGTGCTCACAGGCACCGGGATGGTAACTCGATCTAGGAATTGGCGGCCTTCCCTTGAAGTCCCATGACCTCAGTAACACGCATTACAGGGCAGGAGAGAACGGGGCAGGTCGCTCTGTCTTGCTTTATTCCACACTAATTTTTGTATTAAGACCAACACACATGCGGAATCGACCCTATCTTGATGTACTGACTAAGCACGAAGGGGGACAACATTGTTTTCTCCTTTTCTCTCTGAACTGATTGCTGTTTTTTCTGGTAAGAGATGAATAAACATCATTTTGGACCTCACCACTGATGCACTTCAATGATGGAAAACAGTACGGTCCTCTCATATCGTTCCATCAAAACCTCGTTAGGCTAAATATTAAAGGACTCGGTAAATAGAAATGTGGCGGTGTTCTAAATTTGGAATATATATGTTATTAACACACAAATATAGGAAAACAAATGCAATCTACGAAATAGTTTTCTTTATTAATAAGAAAAATTCTCTCAAAATTGTTTATCGATCATACCCCTCCTTCAGGCTAAACGAATTATTTTTGAATCCTCAACGTAATTGAGACCCACACAAACAAAACCAAAGGAAAATTGGGCCATCTCAGACTGTCTCGTATTTTTTTCCTGTTATACTTTGCAGGAAGCAAGTGTTCATTTCCTTTGTTGTAGAGCGATAAGTGAAAGGAAATACGAAACACGTAAAATTATACTATTGGCACAAAATTAAGTGAAATATTATGCCTCTGAGGCGAAAGTGTCGGAGTTTTACTGTATTCTATGCCATGGCGAGGACCGCAAATATTTATCCACTCTTCGTGCATTTCTTTCTTCTTTGTTTTCTGTTCTTTTTTCTCTTTTGGGGGGGGGGGGGGAGAGGCATTCTGTGATATTGTATCATTCTTAAATTTGCCAAGTACACATAGTTCGTCATACATGATCATTACAAATTGTTAATCTGTAAAAGAAAGTATCTAATGTACGAAACATAACGAACAATGTTAATAAAGCCTTGCCAGTACACAGTAAACATTCCTCCATACTTATTCTGAATTTGTGTTAAGATATTTCATTATTTTGTTCCGAAATGCCTCGGTATGCATGTTTATTTGAGATTATAATTCTCGTACACAAGGTGCCGTTATATACATATGATATTTACATTTCAAGATCATGGTTTCTGGGACGCTTTTGAAGGCATCGTGTGGCTTTTGTTGGTGGGCGTTCGTCCAACGTGATCTAATGTTTTAGTTTTCTATAATCAGGTAGGTGTGCATTTTCTTTATTTCATTTCTTGTGCGTTCTTGTTTCTTGAAACAAATTTT
Source organism: Theodoxus fluviatilis (assembly GCA_034096865.1). Taxonomy (NCBI): domain Eukaryota; kingdom Metazoa; phylum Mollusca; class Gastropoda; order Cycloneritida; family Neritidae; genus Theodoxus; species Theodoxus fluviatilis. The sequence goes on from JAWQFJ010001290.1 coordinate 51,600, forward strand.
CGTGAATGCACTTCAACCGTCTTACAAAGAACTACCGGGTTAAAACTTTGCATGACGAAGAAAAAAAGGTGTTAAGAAACCCGAACTAACTTTTCCCAAACAGCACCCCTTTCCCCCAACTTAATCACGACATGCCAACTTTGCAACAGACTTTGAAACATGTCCCACACATAAAACATACCACCAGCCGGCGTGATGATCGAAAACAAACGAATAACTCTTCTTGCCTTTTATTGATTGGTTCCCATACGTCAACAAAATGTGTCATTTCACTCCATACAAATTCGATAATGCGTTAAGACAATATATATACAGTGTTGGCTAGGCACAGGAACGCTTTGGGTAACACGTAATCCCACGGTCTAGTGTATCAGGAGCGATCGATGCGTCAAGGATTGCCTCTATCAAACGCATCTGCAGAGACGTCTCAAGTGTTTTACCACTTGCTCATCACTGGAAATGCTCGAGTGGAAACCACAAATCGAAGGTGATGTCCTAGTATCATATGTCGACGAAGGGACAGCCTGGGACTCTGAGCTCGATGTTTCATTTCGCTCCTCCATCCCAAAAGATCACCTCGCGCTGACCTGCCGCTTAAATCAATGGCCAGAGACATCCTGGGAGCCTGGACCAGCGAAAAGCACTTCCACTATTTCCGTCTGGCTGGATTGCCTGCGTCCGCGTCACCATTTAGATGCAGTTCAGATAGTCCTTGTCAAGGAGGAGGAAATAACTCCGGATGAAAATCCATGAAAAGCCTCCAAAATCCCCCCAGCTCATTCTGCTGATCGAGACAGGGTGGTTGCAGGCATCAGGGTCGTAAGTAAACACCCTTGAAGTGAAAGGCACGCAGGTGATGGAGGGTTTAGCTCGGTAATCAGGGGTCAAGCCGGTGAATAGGCAGAATTTAAAATCCTCTCTTGCCTTGAAAACTCACAATAGTGGCCGAAATGTGCGCGCGCGCGCGCGTGTGTGTGTGTGTGTGTGCGTGTGTGTGTGTGTGTGTGTGTGTGTGTGTGTGTGTGTGTGTGTGTGTGTGTGTGTGTGTTTAAAGATCCAAAGGGCACAAGTTTCTGTAAATACACGCATGAGAGTCAGCGTTTGAGTATCATGTTTACTTTGTTGGAAGAAGCCTTTGTCAGAAATGAGATACATGATGAGCAAGCGTTCTTTTTGATCAGTTGGTAATGATTTTCTGCGAGACTGCAAAATGTACTTCTAATTTTATTCTCATGGGACAAATCTAGCAAACATTGATGTCAGAAATGTCCCTGTGCACGAAATAGTATCTCTTTTTAAACGGTACTGGGGAAATATTTACAAGACAGAGTAAGGCATACTGGAAAAATATTTAGATAACGTAGCATCAAGTACTCAAAGTTAAGAGTCCAAAGATTTGTAAAGAACATTGGGAAAGTTTCTTGTCAACTAGCAAGATAGTTCCTACGTCATATTTTCGACACAGCGAAAGGCTTTAGACAATCGGGGTCAGTGAAATGGGTTAAATCATTGCATCATTTCTTATGTTTAACTAGTGCAGAGATGCAAGATGGCATACTCTGTATAGGGTATGCAGTACAATACAATTTCATGCATGGATGTGTGGATGGAATTTTACGGCTTATCAACCTGTGTAGAGTTTTTTAGCCCACTGATCATGAATTTAAAACATGATTAGAATACGAACAAATCGTCACAATGTCCCAAACGATTCGCCTTTTACGAAACGCACAGGGAGATGCAGTGGGTGAATTCTTATCCCCAAGCCACAGAGGATACAGTTCTATGCAAAACAGTGAGGTACAATATGCTGCGTAGCTTCGCTCCCATAGTAACTGATCAATACGCACATGTTCCCTACCACATGTACAAACTCAATGACCCCATCTCTCACCCCCACTACCCCTTCTTCCGTACCTCTTCCTATCACCATGATCAAGGCAAAATAAATGATATCATAAGGTAAGAGACACTTCCATTCAATATCGTGTTTTTTTAAAGTATGTACAATATATAGGACTGCATAAAATGCATATAAGAAATAGAAATAGTACACCGAGTCTCAACTGTCACCAGTGTCGGCCTTGAAGAAAAAGATAGCTCATGATTGAAAAGAATGTATCATTTCTAAGTCCTCAGCAGTATGCAATATGGCTGGTAGAGAGTTTGAATACAAGGTGCGAGAGCATTGCTAGAGTAAGACAATACATTTTGCCTCCTTATGAAGTCATATCAAAGGGCATTGATATATCATTAGTGCTGAGCAGAAATCCCATATACTACAAGACATATCCCGATGATTAATTAGTTTCTGTCTCACTGGCTCGTCATAGCTCAAATACTGCAAAAATCAGTACACACGGTTTCATTCGATACACCGTAGAACTTATCTTTCGTATACAGTGGAGAAGAAGCACTTTTGCTGCTGTTCAGAAAAGCCACACGATACGCTGAAGTCTCATAATTTGCGCCTGCAAAAAGAACTTTCCATAGGCAGTCTGGACTCGGAGAGTTGCCGTTCACTCCGGAAATTAAAAAGACTATCTAAGCCCTGGCAAACGTATCAGCGCATTGGGCCCAAGATCCAAAGCTTTCCCTCAGCAAGTTAAAGTTACACAGGGGACCCTGCCTCATTGAACGTTCTATGTGTGAGGTATTGATCGGCAAATAAAAGGACCGCAAAAGGCCTGTGAATCGGCTCCCACTGCGTCTACAAACTATGTCAACCAACTTCTTGCAGCAGTTGGCACAAAATCGATGTGGAGCCTCTCCTGCCAGATAGAAGTCACCGCGGATGAGTCCCTGACAGGGAAGATGGCATACTTAACGTTTTTCTCCCCAATAACTCTTCCTCGGTTAATGGGATGTTTGAGTTATGAGAGGAAATATTTAAGAGTCTGGGTAGTTAGTTAGAGGAGGAATACAGTACATCGAGGGCACTTTTCCATTGCGAGGGAGCACTAAGTCATCGATATAACACACCGCGTTTTTCGCTCGTTTCGTTTCGTGGCAGTGATAACTCTCTATTCTGGGGCCTAAAGCAAAATCATTTTTTGATTTTTATCGTAATATACATATTTGCCCAGTGTTTACAGTGTAATAAACTTCAATATGTTTCTTAATGGTTAGACAGGCACTGCTGCAAGCTGCCCAAAGGCGTCATTTTCATATCTACTCAGATTTAAACATTACACATGACGTGAGAATATTACGTGTAGCGTGTTGTCCGATTCACAAACTGGGCAGCTTATTCGTGTACAGACAAGATCACTATTCTCGTTCGATGTTAACATGTCATCCCTTCTCACCCTATGACTTTCCAGCCTTTTCCACGTGACTTTCTTCTTAGTTTGCTTACGTTTCAAAATAGCTGACACGAATGCATGCAATGCAAATATCAGTTGATCAGGAGCCGTATACATCTCTGCTTAATAACATTGTGCAAGCATTGAGATTTTATTTTAAACTACGGCAGTAGAAACGAAGAAATCAATAGATGAATTGATTTTGGTTTGACCCATGAGCGTACTATTTACAAACGTTGAATGCGTGCATGCTTCGTGAGGAGATTGCCATGAGCGAAGGTGTGACACCAATCCCATGACCGTTTCGTTCGCGCTACGTCAACTAAAGAAACCGTGTCATTACATCTTTTATGCATGGCAGGTGACAAACGCCTTGCTAAAAACCAGTGCAGGCTGCTTGGATCGAACAAGTCCGCGAGATCAATGCAAAAGAAGAGGAAAGACGAGAGGAGAAGAAAAGACGAGAAAAAAATGATGGACGACAGTAACAACGAGCAGTCCAAAATCAAAAAGGGAGAGACAACGACGAATAGTGAAAAGACAAATGCAAGTCAGCACTTGATGAAAGCTGGAACATTAAAAAAAATGTCTGTGCGCGTGGGTGAGCGCGCGTGCGTGTGTGTGTGTGTGCGCGCGCGTGTGTCTGTGTGTCTGTATGTGTGTTTGTGTGTATTTGTGTGTGTTTGTGAGTGTGCGTGCGTGTGTGTTTGTGTGTATGTGCGTGTGTGTGTTTGTGTGTGTATGTGCATGCGTTCATGCGTGCGTGTGTATGTGTGTGCGTGCGTGTGTATGTGTGTGTGCGCGTGTGCATGTGCGTGCGTGTGTGTGTGTGTATGTACGTATACCTAAGTGTGTGCATGTGTGCATGAGTGTCATTTTGTAAGATCGTGCGATATGTGTATGAGAAACACGCACGCGAGCACACAAGCACACACACACACACACACACACACACACAAACAGGTCTGTAGACACACCTACAGACATACCGAGATACACAAAGGCAGACACACAGACTTACAGATTGGCAGATACAGAGACAAATAAGCAGACAAACACACAGACTGACAGACAGACAGACAGACAGACAGACAGACAGACAGACAGACAGACAGACAGACAGACAGACAGACAGACAGACAGACAGACAGACAGACAGACAGACAGACAGACAGACACTCAGACACACAGACACAATCACAAGACACACATACAGACAGACAGACAGACAGACAGACAGACAGACAGACAGACAGACAGACAGACACTCAGACACACAGACACAGTCACACAGACACACAGCCAGACAGAGACAGAAACAGACAGCCAGATAGACAGACAGACAGAGAGACAGACAGACCGACCGACAGACAGACAGACAGACAGACAGACAGACAGACAGACAGACAGACAGACAGACAGACAGACAGACAGAAAGACAAACAGACAGATTGACAGACAGACACAGAGACAGACAGACAGACAGACAGACAGACAGACAGACAGACAGACAGACAGACAGACAGACAGACAGACAGACAGATAGAGACAGAGATCGACAGAGATGTGGGGTGCTTACATTTCCGGTCATCAATATGTCACAACATCACAAACCTAAGCCTCATCAGCAGATGTGTATGGAAGAACTGATACATCATTACATTCATACATTATCTTTTGGAAGGTTGATCGATATAAATACATGGCTAAGGATCCCACTTCCCCATAGACCTGCGTCGACTTGAAATTTTCTAAGTTTTTACAAGTTCAGGAAATCCTTATTTGGACAAGATATTTCTGTCTAGGATCGTACTTGGGACATGAACACAAAAGATATCTCTTGAACTCTAATGTTTCCCCATAGTAGAGCAGATGTACTAACAGGATTTATCATGAAAAAGAGCAGAAAACCCTATTCTAGAATGGATGGATGAGTAGTGGATGGATGGATGGATGGATGGATAAATGGATGGATGGATTGATGCATGGATGAATGGATGGATTAATGGATGGATGGATGCATGCGTGGATGGATGCATGGATGCATGGATGCATGGATGGATGGATGAATGGATGGATAGATGGATGCAGGGATGGATGGATGGATGGTTGGATTAATGGATGGATGGATGGATGAATGGAGAGATGGATGGATGGACGAATGCATGGATGGATGGATGAATGGATGGATGGATGGATGGATGGATGGTTGAATGGTTGGAGGATGGATGGAGGATGGATGGATGAATGGATGGATGGATGGATAGATGGATGAATGGGGTGAGTTTTACGACCAATCAACCCGTGTAAGTTATGTAACACCATAGACCACGAAAATATTTAGATTAAGCTAGAGTAAACACAATCAAGTCACGATTTTCCTAGTTATTTGCCTCTTTCGAATTACGTACGGAGACACAATTCTCACTCACAGTCCAAGAGAGGACTTTAAACTGAATGCAAAGATATCGAAACGGTTGTCTGTCCAGAAAGCAAATAAATTACTTTCTTTCGTCCACGCTTTAACTTGTATGTTAGAGCAGTTTGTTGTTGTTGTTGTTGTCGGTGTGTGTGTGTGTGTGTGTGTGTGTGTGTGTGTGTGTGTGTGTGTGTGTGTGTTCTTTTAGCTGGAAAGTGAGTGAAAACGAGAGAGAGTGAGAGAGAGAGAGAAAGAGAGACACATACATATAGACAGAGATAGACAAAGAGAGAGAGAAAGAGAGGCAGAGAGAGAGAAGCATACAGACATACAGAGAGACAAAAATACAGACAGATGAACAGAGACAGACAGACGGACGGACGGACGGACGGACGAACAGAGAGAGAGAGATATATATATATATATAGAGAGAGAGAGAGAGAGAGAGGGGGGAGGGAGAGAGAGAGAGAGAGAGAGAGAGAGAGAGAGATGTGCCAGCATCATCACTCATCTACAAGAGAAGAAGTGAGAAAGACATACTTACGCAGACTCTAAAAACAGCAACAAAAAAGGAGTTAGTTACAGGAGAAAGTTGCAGGAGTTGCATGACATGTGAAATAGACAGGTACAGCTTGAGCTGATATGCAGCTGTTTACACGGTGGTCACATTTAACTATCTCTCACAAGCATGTTTTAACTCTTCATAGGCAAGGACTCACAAACACGTGGACTCGACGCCCTAGATTGAACTATCATAGACCGTTGGCAGACAAAAATTCAATTACTGTTTACAATAATATTTGACTTGATTTAAGTGCATACAGGTATATTGACAAACTAGAAAAATGCTTCGACTGAAATAGAAATAAAGTTTTCGGCACTACATTTAAAATACAATTCAACTATGTCAATATCATTATAGTATGCATTGCCAGTGTCAAACATACAGCCCCAAAAACATTTGCTTTTACACCATGTGCCTTTTGTTTTCAATCGACGTGTTTTGGGTTTGCATCCATAGAATCAGGCTTTCAGATTGGTCATAAACGCCGCATTCCATGCGACGAAACAGATATGTATGCTTGAATAAACTCTCATTTAGAACACGTGAGACACATTTCAATTGGCGCAAAGTCAAATAATATCGATGTACACAGCAATTCACCCGTTGACTAAACCACGCACTCAGTAACAAACCAAACTAAAATAATATGACAAACACACGATCACAAACACACGCACACACGCACACACAATCACACACACACACACACACAATCACACACACACAATCACACACACACACACACACACACACACACACACACACACACACACACACACACACACACATAATATAACAAACGAACGTGCACACACACACACACACACACACACACACATACACACACAACAAACACACACGCACACACACACACACACACACACAACACACACGCACGCACACACACACACACACATTCGGAAAAAAAAAACACACACACACACACACACTCTCACAAACACACATATGCACGCACGCATGCACGCACGCACACACACAGTCACAATAACGAACACACACACACACACACACACACAATTACAATTACAAACACGCACACACACATACGCACACACACACACGCACACACACACACACACGCACACACACACACACACGCACGCACGCACACACACACGCACGCATGTACACACACACACACACACACACACACACACACACACACACACACACACACACACACAATCACAATAACAAACACACATAAAATGAAAAAGATCACTTATGTGTAATTGCAAAACTTCACAAACTGACGACTAACCTACATGCATTGCCTGCAAAGACATCACACAAACACCGTCTTTTTCCTGCTTCAGGCCTCGTTGAGAGACGAGTTCATCTGCAATTAACTGCACGTATAAAAAGTACTATTTTCCGAGCAAACCTGATAATCTCTGGTGCACATCAATTTATGTTTGCGCTGTGCGGGGATAGTTTGTTGGGGTGGGGGGTAGGGAGTGGGGGGGGGGGGGGGGGGGGAAGGTAGGGTGCTCATTGTAGCGTCTTCTGAAGACAACGTCACCTTGACAGCACGACTTGCCTGCATCTCGAGGAAAAGCATGCTCACGGAGTACAACTATTATTACATCACAAGTATTGTGTTACATGTCACTTCCGGGTACAGATGGTTCTAATTACCCCAAATTTTGAAATTCTATTCCATTGCTCATTTAATTAGAGAGGTAGGTAATAGTCTACTCTGATCCGTTAACGGCTGCTGAGATTCCCAACGATGTCCAAGGGTGATCAGTGATCCCATATCAGAGGCATCACTGGCTTAAATTATTGAGTAAATGGGCTCCAGGAAATTAATTCGGCGACAAGTGACTGGTTCTTGTACTTTTCAGTTTAGAGTTCACGATTCCTGCACTCCCCCTCAGCAAACTTGTCGTGACCTCATGAAACCAAGTAAATCAGCGCCGCTGAGAACAAGCAGCGACGTGAACTTCCTGCAAAGCCTTCATCGAATCTGTCACGGGCCGTGAACGGTCTAATGTGGTGGTAAACTAGAGGAACTTCTTTCAGCCACGTAGAGGTCTGGTCTGTTGGGTAGAAGACCTCAAGTGTCATGGAGAAAATGGTGTAGAAAAGGGAGGAAGCCCCGTGACGCAACCCATGCCGATGAGACGAACAGGAAATGCAAAGTTAAAAAACTTTTTCACGATGTTTCTTGCTACCATGTGTCTCAGGAAAATATAGGCTGCACCCTGAGACTTTCTGGTGAGCAGTGACGGCTGTGGCTGAAAAGTTCTAGTCGAGTGTAGTCTCTCACGCCTTTGGGGCTTTTTGATGATGCAATGATGAGAGTTATAGGGCCTATCAGCCTCTGTAAGCATTATAACTGAAGCTGAGAAGAGTAAGAGCGCGTCAAGTCTCAATAAACCCATTGTTTGTCTTGTGAGTTTTACAAATCACGAAGGGAGACACGGTCGGTCTACCCTTGACCCCAACCCACATGTAGACAACATTGGCAAAGGAAGCCGCCTTCGCAGCAATGTTAGTCTCTCAGCCGACTCAAAGGTGACAAGCACCATTTTGAATCTTTAGTTCACACCCTCTAAGAATGTCCCTCGCAGAGACCCGTTAAAAGACGGGACCGCTGTTGCGATTTACACAATACGATATGTACCTTAAAGTATAATACAAAGGTGAAGAAATCTCCGTCAACTCGTGGATATTTTGCGATTACAAGATTCGAAATAAGCCATCCTTTTAAATACATTTTCGCGGAATCAAAAAGGGTGTGCACTTCATTTTTTCGGACCTATATGTATGTGTTTAATGTTTTTGACCGAAATGGATTTGCACAAACGTTATTAATCTTCGCAATACTGCATTTGTCTGTTTGCCTGCTTGTCTGCCTTCTCTTTCCCTGTCATCCTGCCAATCTGCCCGTCTGCCAGAATCCTTGCCTGCCTCACCCCACCCCCACCCTCTCTCTCTCTCTCTCTCTCTCTCTCTCTCTCTCTCTCTCTCTCTCTCTCTCTCCTATCTCTCTCTTTCCTATCTCTCTCTCTCATTATATTAGTCTCTTTCGGCTCTAACGCTGCTTTGGGTTGGGGAATAGACTAGAGCCATCGCGTCTCCCTGTACAATTCGTATGAGACAAATAACAAGAATAATCAAGACTTGATTTTACTCTATCCATCTCTGGGATTTTTGTGATGAATAGCCTTACAAAAGACTGATGGGCCGTAAAACTACATTCATTCCTTTATTCATTCCTTCATTCCTCCCTCTCTCCTTCATTTATGGAGTTTTAATGTTGCATTTAGATGGCACCAACCTTGTTTACAGAAGTGCATTAAAAAAATTCGACCCTTTTCTTTGCATTCCTGTACTTTTGTATCTTCATGAGGCTTGTTCGAGGTAACAATCATACTCCCTTTTAAGAGCTCTTGTTAAAATATGTCTTAGGAAACTATTGGAAGCAACCAAGATAGTTCTCTCGAATGAAAAGCATTACATGAAAAAGCACGAGTTTTTCGGTTAAAATGTAACATTTTACGACGCAGAATCATGAACAACGCGTGTAAAGGTGATTAATTGTGGTGAACATGACTCTTACCACAGGTAATACCAGCGACCCTTAATATAAAAAATAGTATTGAATCCTGGACGCAAAAGGCACTTCAGGCAGAAAAGAATTACGATAACCAGACCCAAAGTTGTTTTTATAGCAGATTTTTAAATAAATCAAGTTTGTGCACAGTTGCAATACTTTGCTTTAAAAGTATACCTGAATGAGTATAATATAACTGTTTATGGCATGCTCTTGACAAAAACCCAGCATTTCCTTTGATTAAGAACTATTTTGAAACCCATCCCCAACCCCCACTCATCAATACCTTAAAAGATCGTACTGGAACCCTGATTTAAATTCAATTCGGTAGCTTCAGAAACTGATTTATGAAACAACTCGTTTCACGTGTGCACACACACACAACTACTAGGACACAGTATAACTTCAAACATAACCGTTCACAACAGTTTTTACCTACTACATTCAAATGTTTGCAGACAAAATTATTGTAAAAGTTGATTTCATAAATGCACTTGAAACATACACGGCTGACAAGTCACCTTTTGACTTCATCTCTCGAAGTGAAGCATCATCGCACTTCCGTTGGAAAAAAGGGCGCGTTTGTTAGACAAGTGGCTCGCCTCGATGGCTAGTTGAGGGCGAGCGAGACGCACCTACGGCTAATGAGCGAGAAACGTGGGCAACGCCTAGCCCTCGAGATTCTCTCGAGATTCTACACCTAACAAACGCGCCCAAAGTCACTGACGACACGATGTGTATCAAATATCAACTGGCTGAAAATGGCCTTTGTATTGCTGAAGATCATCCGTAACAAGGACAATTAAAAAACGAACACAAATATATACTTCTTTCAGAAATGATAATCTTTTTCTTTACATCAAAAACTCAATCATCAAACGCTGTTTAAAAACAAAATGAGAGGAAAAAAGCTAGCGGAACCCAATTTGGCTGCAAGCAGTTGCCACTACAATGATCATGCTTCACATCATATGTTATGATCTGTTTAAAGCGCAGAAACCAGCATATGTGCATCAGCCATCATACCTC